>JAECUM010014603.1:0-75837 GCA_016617855.1 Megalonaias nervosa
TGTGTGTGTGTGTGTGTGTTCACGCTAAAAACACATTCATAATATTTTAGAGACCAACAAAGTTGCATAGAGAACGAAATTGGACAGCATTAAATAAGTAAAACTCAAATGTTTTCAAAATTATGTCAATTATCGACGTTTCATAAAGTACAAATGCTTTAAAAATTATGTCAAATTATATGCTGGTAATCTTAAACAAAATAGAAAACAAATCGCTCTTTCCAGAAATGACAGTATATAGCACGTTCAGGTGAAAATTGATAATGATGCTTGTTTATTGGTACCAATGCCATTAAAGATGAGCTAATTTGCAAAAGATTTTAAATTACGCAGTAAGGTAGAGAAATGTTTTTTTTCATTTCTGTTATACAGGAAACTTAAACTTGCCCTTTGTGGAACGTATAATAGTATGATTGCTAATTTTAATTGTTTGGCAGTGTAATAAGTTAATTACTTAAGAAATTAAATACCGTCCGATGTAAATGAGGGCAAATATATAACGATAGATGGATCACTTCCAGATCTGTATTTTCAAGTACAATATTTTTTCGGGGGTGGGGTGGGTGAATACATTCTGAAAAACCTATTAGTAGTTTGTAAAGGCTAGCCAAGGTGTACGGCAAGCAGACCGTCAATCTCGCGCACGTATTGCTAGTTTGCACTCCTCAAAAATATCGAAAATGTTTTAGTTAGTGACCCAGAACAAGTAATGTTACCTTTTCTTGGAAAATTCAACAGAATGTTCTCATTTTTTCAAAAATACTTTTCATGAACAATGTTTGCGAGGTCCTATTAACTCAAACATGTACAATACTGTGTATTTAGGGTAATTTTTGAAGGAGATATGAATACGTTGAATTACAGTCATAAACTTGAATGAATGCCATTTCCTTCTAGTCTAATTTGCTCAGTGGGACGAAAGACAGATTTGAACTTGATATCTCTTGTCAAAGTCAATCAATTGTATATGGAAGTAGAACCAGTACTGATTATCAAGAGTCATACATATAAATCTTTGAGTAACTCAAGTATTTCTTTCTCTGATTATGCGTACATAATAACTTCACCATTTCACTAATTAGTCCCGTTTACCACCTGCTACCGATAGTTCCATTTATCGTTGTGGTAATAAATTTCCAATACACCAATAGCTGAGGATCGGATGAGTTATAGTTTACTATTACAAGTTTTACAGTTAATATACATGTATTAACTACCAAGCCATATCAAGAATGTACTTATTTATTTTAGCCACTAAAGTATTAAAATAACCATTTCAAATCTTTGTAAATACAGAGGGTCTTCCATAAGTGCTCGTTTCAAATTAAATCTATGAAACGAGTGGAATAATTTATATGTTTCGGGAGCCATGACAAGAACACAACTGAAATAATTCGACTAATTTCATTAATTTCACCTGAAATGAGCACAAATGCAAGTATATATTTATCGCACGACGGAACATACTGATTTATTTGACAAAACTGCATACTGGTGTCGTGAACAGACTCTGAAAGATATACTGGTGTTGTGGAAAGACTCTAAAAGACATATTGGTGTTGTGAAAAGTCTCTGAAAGACATACTGGTGTAGTGAAAAGACTCTGAAAGACAAACTGGTGTACGGAAAAGACTCTGAAAGACATACTGGGGTAGTGAAAAGACTGAAAGACATGCTGGGGTAGTGAAAAGACTGAAAGATATACTGGGATAGTGAAAAGACTGAAAGACATTCGGATGCATCGGCCATTACTCTTTCCTTTGCTTAATGTTATGACATCATTAGGTGTTATTGCACGAGCAACAGTTATAAAAATGTTTGAAATCATCTGTGACAACATGAGGTGATATTGCACGTGTTACATATATGAAAATTATGATCAACATAAATAACACAGTAGGCATGTGATAAAGTTATGATACAAAATCTGTGCATAACGACATTACATTTAGAACAGTTTAGTTTACGATGCAAGATTAAATTTATAATATCCGATAAGTATTCAATTCTTCAAGTTATTAGATACAACCGCACTAACCCATCATGTAGTAAGCATAGATGAACACAGGATACGAAAAATATGTATGATATATATCATTCCTAGATGGATGAGTTAGAAAATAAATTCTGCTATTTTCAAAGCCTAAGAAAGATAATATGCACTATGAGTTTTGGAACTATGTTGAATACCCTCTTAATCACACACACGCACACACACACTGAATACCCTCTTTATCGTCAGCACAATGGCATTATGTAAGATGACATGCCAAAAGAGAGAATCTCATCTCTAAATATCCCAACACACACTGAACACTAATGTAAATCACGTTACAAGGTTTCTTGACCAAATATTAAAAATTTATTAAAATTGCGGACAGACACATTAATCCCGACAATAAAAGAAAATAAGATGAACGTTCAAACAAAGAAAGGTACAAATGAATTTTAACCGAAGTTGATAACTTTACCCTTATCACCTATATAAAAGGCCTAGATCATATGCTCTTTGCTTGAATATACAATTCGATGAAAGAAATTTATCAGAGCTGACAACGATATAATCAAATAGGTCAAATAATTCGTTCGAAGCAGAAATCGAACCAATGTTGTGAATAACGGCATCTATCGCCTGACTTGGTTGCCCCAGCACCCTCACCATCTTGGTCATGCGGTCATTTCCATAGTTGAGTGTTAATTACCGTTCTGGAGCGAATGAGTTCTGGTGCACCTCGAGTTCTTCCCTCGGACATTTCCCGTCCTGCTGGGGGAGTTGGGCGGGTGGGAAGGAGGCCATATACAAGTTCATCGGTACATAAGAGCTACGCGACACGTGCCGCTACTCACTGTACGGCTTCGGTTCCGGCTTGGAAGGATTTATAACTAGTTGACCTGGTTACCAAAATTCTATATCAACTTCTTTCACATATCTATTTATTAAGAAATACAGCATGGAATCTATGGACAAGCGGATATGAGCATTACTGTATATTATCGATTATATGATTAACTTTTATTATTTTGCACTGATATTTCATTTAGGAAATGAAGCCGCCTAACTATAAAGCATATATCCGAGAAATAAATGCAACATGTATTACTGGTCTACAATTTTGTAGAGGTCGTCTTTTTAGAGAGAAAATGTGTTATTTATTATGGATTTTGATGTGTTGAATTCTAATATGACAATTAAAAAGCAACTGATTTGCTGCTGTTTCCAGACTATTTAAGTTTTTACGTTTTATGCCAATGCATATTGTGTAGATACTAGAGTTTTAAACTTATATTGTAAACCAAGGTCTTTTCATATGTTTATGGTTGCTTTACACGATATTATTTCACCTGCCCTGTTTATGTAACACTTTAAAAAACCGCAAAATGGTTATATAAATATAAAATTTATTATGAAACAAAAGGCAAAAAACTATTATGTATATAATTATGTATTATTATGTACATGGTTAGTCCTTATTCAGTGTCTACTTGGCGCTTCTTGGCTTGTCTCTTGTATTCATTAAATGGACCATTTATTGTCACTGTCCAGCAAACGTCTGCAAACAATTGATGGGCTACATTTGCCCTGATAGCGTTTCTCCATTGTTGCAATGTCCTGGTGAAATCGCTCGCCGTGTTCGTCTCTCACTGCTCAGCAGTTCGGTGGGAAAAATCTAGATGAGAGTGCAAACATATAACTTTAGTGACATGTTGCAACAAAGGCTTTTGTATGCCTTGAGGAGGTTTTCCACCAACTCCCTGTAGTTGTCTGCCTTGTTGTTTCCGAGAAAATGTGTTGCCACTAACTGGAAGGCTTTCCATGCCGTCTTTTCCTTGCCTCGCAATGCACGGTCAAATGCATCATCTCGAAGAAGTGCACGAATCTGAGGACCAACAAGGACAGCTTCCTTTATCTTAGCTTCACTTAACCTTGGAAATTTTCCACGGAGGTACTTGAAAGCTGCTTGTGTTTTTGTCCATGGTTTTGACAAAGTTCTTCACCAGACCCAGCTTGATGTGCAAGGGTGGTAACAAAATCGTCCTTTATTCAGCAAGTGGTGGATGCTAACACTTTTCCTCCTAGTTCAAATGATTGTCGGAGTGGCCAGTCTCTCTTGATGTATTGTGAATCTCTCGCACGACTATCATCCCATTCGCAGAGAAAACAGCAGTACTTTGTGTATTCAGTCTGCAGACGAAGCAAGAGAGCAAGAATCTTCACATCGCCACAAAGCTGCCACTGATGACTAACATAGTTTGTGCACCTCAAAAGTTATTTAATGTTTTCATAGGTTTCCTTTATATGGACTACATGACCAACTGGAATTGATGGCAAAGCATTGCCGTTATGAAGCAAAAAAGAATTAAGACTCGTCTTCGATGAATCAATGAACAGTCTCCACTCACCTGGATCATGAACGATGTTGAAGGCTGCCTACACACTATCGATGTTGTTGCAGACTACAAGATCACTTGCCATGAAGAAGAATGGGACCAGATCTTTTGACCGTCACGGAACATGGAAACCCTGCCTGGAGATTCTACCGCTGTAGTCTGGAGCCCAACAGCTCTGCCTTACTCTTGGATAGTTTCAAATCCCTCACAAGGTCATTCAGTTCACCTTGTGTTGTGAGGTGTGGTTCAGAGGAGGAGAATGGGAGAAAATATGGGTCATGTGACATTGATGGTTCAGGACTAGAAGTTTCATCCTCTTCCTCTTCCCCGTCTGACTCAAGTGAAAATGATTCTGGGGCATCAGGAACCGGCAGTCTTTCTCCGTTGTATACAGGGCGTATAGCTGATGGAATATTTGGATAATGCACAGTCCACTTTTTCTTCTTTGACACACCTTTCCCAACTGGAGGCACCATGCAGAAGTAACAATCGCTGATATGATTTGTTGGCTCTCTCTCTAAATCATTGGCACTGCAAAAGGCATATATTTCCTTTCCTGTTCAACCACTGGCGAAGAGTTGCTGCAGCAAGTGTTGCAGCATATGTGTGGGGCCCACTTCTTGTCCTGATCTCCAATTCTGCAGCAAAAATAAAGGTGACAGGCTTTCTTAACCATAGTGGTTATACTGTGCTTTTGTGATGCAGAAGTCGCTTCACCACAGACATAACAGAAGTTGTCTGCATTGTTCACACAAGCACGAGGCATCTCTGCTCACTTTGGCTAAACAGAAATGTGTCCCTTTGCAAAATCAAACATTGATAAATTAGAGAGAACGGCACTGTATGATTTCTGGAGCTGATATACGGAAATTTGTTCAGTAGAGTGATGTAAGCTTAGTTATGATTGCATCATCCATAACTTCTAGGAATAACATGATGCAATTTATATCATGTATGACATAATACCAGCTTCAGATTGCATCATTCATTGTCTTGCCTATAAAGCATGTACTGTCCAAGCCCAGTCATAGATTTATTCGTAGATCCAGTCAAAGATGTATATTAGTCATTTTTGGTTTAAACTGAGATCCCTTCCCTTTATAACTCACTTATCCTCCGCCATTCCCATGTCAAGGGTCGTATATACTGAATCAGTATCATATCTTTGAAACTAGAGCCAATCAAAAACTTTAAGTATCATTTTCGTTCTCAGTGACCCAAAATTAGTAAAGTTTGACTACATTTATTTCGGAAGCATTATGGCTGTCGACTGATAGATATCAATACACTAACTATCAATACACTAATTATCAAAGTACACAAAAGGAAATTATAAAAAAAAAATATATATATATTCGGTGTTGCATTTTTCTTTTAACTTTTCCTGGTTATTATTGTCTTAAATTTCCTACCTTTTAATATAATCTTCTATATCCTGTTCTTCAGGAACTACTTTAGTACAATTAATCCAAGTCGTGAACGATATTCAGTATTTTCCTCTACATTGAAGCAGAGGGTGGACAAAACAGAAGGTTTCAGAATGATACGGCACATGTATATTTTCATTTAAATGCATTGTTACTAATGTAATGATGAAGTGCCGCACATATTCGTTAGTGTAGATCTTATTTTAATATAACTAATTTCAGTTCAATAGGTAAATCTTGGAGTCAGTATACATTTTGGTGCTGCTGCTTTACTAATCTTTGGCATGATATTCGTAGCTACGTACTTAATCAACTATTTTCTTAATTTCAGAATGAGTCTATGATTTTATCATAGACGTAAAACACACACACACACACACACACACACACACAGGAACGGCCTTAGCAAACGCAGGCCCAATTTGGAAGGCCCCCTGGATTTACGCGCGGGACCCCGTGAGCACGGCATTTGGAAATAAACTTTTAAACAAGTTTTACATGATACTGAACTTAAATATTCTTCCATCGCTTTAAAATTAATTTCTCTCTCTATATATATGTTTCTAAAAGTTACTAACAGTGGGGTCTCTGTGAGCACCGGGACCGATTGGGAGAAATCGGTCCGATCGGCCGAAGACACACACACGCACACCACTACACAGTAACATACCACCGCACAATAACATGTGCAAGTCGGTGCCTTTTTATTTGAATACTTAATATTTATTTGTAAAGGTCTTTTAACTGCAATAGTACGACTCCACCACCTCCCCCCATTCCCCAACGACTAACACCCACCGTTCGGCCTTGAGCTTCTTGAGAAACCATCTGTCATACAACTCCCAAAACATTTATAGCCGAGATGATACACATTATTTCTCATATTATTCGGAATGTAATTGTGTTGAAAACCTCCACATGGGGCAACGGGGGCAGCGTAAATCAAATATAAAAAGAAACGGAGCTGTAATCTGAGCTCTAAGTTAAAGAAGCTTTTCTATGCTCTCGATCAATCAACTTCAGAATTCATTTAGTGCCATTACAAAGTCAAATCATCGATGCTGGTTAAGAAGTCACGAGCATTTGACAATCATTTTCCGTGTCCGAGATTTTTCTTTCTGTTCATATGTCCTTGATGGCCATATGTCATACACTTCAATGCGTTTCAAACTTATCAAATAACTTTATCAAAATACGGTTTATTTTTTTTTTTTATTTTACCTATTGCCCAGCTGGAGATTAGGTCTTTCTTGGATTTGCTTGTTTTTGCTCTGTCTGCTTTTTCCTGATATTACAATAAAATTGCCAAAGTAATTTTTGTTACCGTATGCACTTGTTTATAAGACGAGTCCAACTGCAAACTGCACAGAGCCAGAGCTGCTGTCATATATGGCAGATCTGGGTGTATGCATTTTGTTAGAATTAATGAGTAGAAACAAACAACATAAACCTTGATCTTGGGGCACACTATGCGACGGTAGATCAGGGGTCGATGTCGTTTGCAGCTGGACCCGACATATACATGAGAAAAGTCAAGCATTTGTTCCAACACATCGTCTGGACAGACGCATCGAACTATGTACTTCTGTAAATAATGATACAGAAGGCATTTCTCTAATAATCTCTTATGCATGAGGGAATAAGAAGAAGCCAGTTTCAGTACCATGGGAAATCATCGTTGATTTTGCTTGGCAGATGTTCGATATTAACCGGAATGCAGGTATTGATCTTTTTTAAGGTATAAGCGTTGCAAGGCTTTTAAAGAATTTATCTGGATCTAATTAGTATTTATATTCTCCTTTTTATTGACCGCCTTGTGAACTGAAGTATGTGTTTTAAACAAACTGGTTCATTATTAAACAGCTAGACGTATTAACATGGAGTGAAAAGAAAGTCGAGGACTTGGGAATAAACATTTCAAATTTCTCTATATTCATGTGTTCAAATGACCGTCTGTTTTGCATTCTTCATTATATAACTAAAATTTTTAATGAATAATATTTTAGATAATATCCCCCACATTGTCCCTTTTTTTTTGTTTAATAACTACAATGATTATTTTTATTCAATGAAGCTAAACACAATACATATTGCGTGTTAAAAATATTATTATATCAAGCAAATCGTATGTAACGAATTGTATCTAAGACACTTTGCTTTCAATCTCTGACGCATGAGCCAGTTAGAAGAATACAGTTCTATTGATATTGGAAATCATTGTTGATATTGCATATTTTCAGAATATAAACTTGAATAAAGTTCATTACAAGACTCGAAAAAGAAACTGAGATCAAAATGACATGTACAGGAAAAGACACTATACAAAGAAACTTATCTTTTTGATAATTACATATTGCACAGTGTTTAAAGTCGGGAAACATTATATTGTTTTTGAATCATTATTCTCATATCTGAAGGCATGACAAAAAGCAAGTATTTATTATTGTAAGGGAGAATCTAATACCACCACTATTGTTCACATGAGTACTATTTTAGATGACTGATATGTTTCAGGGATTATGTGTGTTACTTTTATATTTTATTTTATGTACATTTTGCAGAATTGTTGACGCCTTAAGATTCATATTTTTTCTTGTTGGTTTCAGTGCTTACATTTTTTGTGTGTTATCTAAACTTTTGTGCAATTCATTTTCACTTTTTCGAACTTTACCTTAACTAACATATTACCACCGTTGTGTTGATGTACCGTAAAACGCTACATACATACATACATACATACATACATACATACATACATACATACATACATACATACATACATACATACATACTGTTACGTCACTAGGCTCGTACAAAGTAACAAAAAAGAGTGAAGCCAACAAGCTTTGTAAATTTAACAAAATAATTTATTTCCTTAGAAAACAAGGTAAAAATATGAAAAAGGACTTACAGTTTGTGAATATAATCCAAAAATTAATCCTCGAATTTAAAAATATAAGTCCTATCACTAAACAGTTCTAATTGAATCCAAGTTCGAATCTCGATGAAGTTCCAAGATGGAAGGCCATGACATCCTCTATAACCAGTTGGTGTTGATGTGTCAACAGTTCCTTGTTGAGTCACCAAGAATATAATTCCAACTTTAGAATTCCGAATAATTTAGTATATGTCTTTGTCCAAGAATTTCGATGAAGAAGAGTATTTTCCAGGGTGAATAAATTATTTTAAATAAAAAGACTCAATTCAAATGGCAACAACAGGAATACCTTTCAGCCTCAAGGTGTTATTTACAACTGACTCTGAAACACTGAGATTGAGAATTAAACCCCAACTAAGAACGCAATTTCAGACTCGCGTGATGGGTCACGTGGTCACCCACCTCGATCAGCGCAGTAAAATAATATGGCAATTAGCACTTAGACCAGTAAAGCCTTAGCTAAGAATCAATCATTCCCACACTGGAAATGAATTTAAAAATAAAACGTTGTTTTTTCAGACTAACACGTAGGCGAAGTATGACCTTGATTACGACCAATGATTTTCACTCAGTGTTTACCAAATTTTGAACCAAGGCCAGCTAAAAATACAATGAAGCAATATTTTTGCGTTCTAATCAGGCTAAAAGAACTGAACTGAATTTACTGGGAAAAATGTCAAATCCAGTAAAAATAATTGTCATTACAACAAAATGTAATGAAACAAAAATAAAAAAAAGAAATTTAAAACTAACACACAAATAATTTAATTACATATACGTAACAATACATACATACATACATACATGCATACATTCATACATACATACATACATACATACATACATACATACATACATACATACATACATGCATGCACACACATACATACATACATACATACTTACATACATACATACATACATACATACATACATACATACATACATATCCATTTAATCTGTACTGTATGATTGTCCTTTGTCCATAATTGAGGGTAGGAGTTTGGACCTACATCACAAATGCCAAATTTTTGGAGATATATTATGGTGATGATGCTTTCACAATGTAGTCTTTATATATCTGTTAAAATCTTTCCACGACGGATACATTATTTGTTTGCGTAAGTTGAAAAGTATACAATATTTTTCTTTCAGATCGAATCCTGTTGCAAAGTTCCGTTCCTTAATCAAACTGTATCTTTTTCGATTTTCGCTCTGTGAAGATTTTCCTAAACATATCTTGTATGTAATCCCACTTTTCGGTTTTCACTTTTTCAGCCCAAGATTATTTTGAGAAAATACGTATCCTGTCGGAATGTATTTGCATCCTTTGTTGTCGTTTTCCCATGCTTGCATATGCAAACTATATCTGCCTTCTACTAGTCACGCACGTGATAGACATTATCTTTTGTCCTGTTTACTTTTTCACACAGTTTATCTGGTATTTGTATAATCAAGCGGATTTTCTGTACTGTATAAAACGTTGCCCTGAATAGGTGCTGTCTTTCGTACTGTTATTTGCCGTCCTTTACAAAGGCTCAGACGTCAGCCATTTAAAAAGAAATAAAAACACCCAGACAGTGCGTTATACTTAATAAACTGTCTTTGGATGTTATCAATAAACTAACAGGACATTAATCTAAAACCAGAACTGTTTAAGTCTGTTTAACTGTCTGAGACTGAGTTTGCCGTTTAAAATTGTACTTCTATGATTTACTCATGTAGATGAACCCTGTAAAATCAAGATGTACTGAAAATTTGGCCGAATACAAATGAAGGAATTCTCTCCTTTAAATATGTAATTGATTCCTTCCTAATGCTACGATATTTTAGCCATCTTGCTATTATGAATGATGTTAATCAGCGTCTTTTTAAAGAATTGCAGGATATATTTTCCTATATTTAGTTTCTAACACAACAAGCTTTGACCAAACATTTGTCCCATCCAAACCTGTAAACAAATGCACATTATTTCTTAATACCGCCAATTTTTTTCGTGTTAAATTCGTGAAATATTTTACCTATATGACAAGTGAAGAATTCGATATGACTTAGCTTGGTACCGTTATTTATGATTTGCAAAAAAAAATATTTCATTTTAGTGTTTGATATCTTTCCTCATAGTCTTACACATTAGTAATATTTTATGACTTTCAAAACACCTCAAAGTCCTCCTTAAGTGTTGTCTTTCCAGGATACCTCCCTCCGGAAACAAGGCTCCGCTGTTATGCTGGTCTGGTAACTTTTCATATTAAGTTTCTAATGTTATTGTATTCCTGTAGTGGTTAAGAATTTTCAGTTTATGAAGTACTACAAAACTCTCCAAAATATATTAGTTCTTAGCATCGAACGCTTTTATTTCTTCCGACAAAATCGACAAAAATATAATGGAGAAATATGAAAAAGGCACTCACATTGTTAATAAATAATCACGTTTTCCGTGTGGTCATCAGCTATTATATTTTACGACATCGTTGTTCAAAAGTGTTTTTTTAATATGAGTGACTAGGAGTTAGGGAGTAGTATCAAAAGTCTGAAAACAAACGAAGACTTTAAATAAATAAATAAATAAATAAATAAATAAAAACTAAATAGACCTTCGCTTTATTTTCACATGTTGTTACAGCCGATATGAAATAATTATTATGAAGACAGCCATAAATTAGATTGTTGTTCTTTGGGAATAAAATCTAAAAGTGTTTCAGTAACTTTGGTGCCCTATAAAAATAATCGTCCTAGATCTTCAATATCAAGACATCAATTCAGCATGTCTACATACATACTAATTTAATGAACTTTGAACATCAATAATATTTGCTTTCATTTGCATCCAAAATCTGGATGAAAATCTGGGATGTTTGCCCAACCATTGGTTAAGTTTCAAATCATTCCGCTACAAACTCAGCTGTGCGTAACACCATTTCAAAGCGGAAACCGTTCTGTAACAGCATCATGACAAGAGCGATAATGACCTTTATCTCCAAATGATATAGCAAATAATGTGCTAAATGGGCCGTTAAAACAATCTAAGCAAAATCCAATGATAGCGAATTTGATATGCTAAAGGTTTTTTGCTCTACCAGAAGTTATACAGTATTCTATTTTTAGCCATGTTTCCTTTCTGCGCAAGATCAAACTAATCAAAGGCATATCTAATTCTGACATCAGAATTCCCAAATTATTTAATATGATGTGCATACCTACTACCTCACATATTTGTTTTATTGAATTGTCAATCTTTATTTTAACTGGTTTCTTGGAGTTTTACGGCACAGCAAAGCCCAGTTTAAATCGCTCCGATGAATGTATAAAAAAAGTGTCTTGCACAAGAATGCATTGCAGTAGCTGTTCTGGGCTTATTCTATAGTAGGAATAGAACTCTCACCCTTCCAGTCACATGTCCAACACTTTGCTTTTGAGCCACAGTGGTTCTATGTGTTTTCAATAAAGCACCATCTTTAGACGAATACAGATTGAAAGGTAAGTTGAACGTATTTAACGTGGACTTTTAATAAGCGACGGCGCAAGGGTTCGAGGCGCCCAGGCACAATATTTTTAGTGGCGCCCCAGAATAATTTTTATGTCAGTTGCCAACCTCCCCCATCCCATCTCAATGTACGTCTAGTGAAGAATTGCCACCGCTACACTAAGGTGAAGTACTATGAAGGTTTCAGCTGCAAAATAAAAATCAGCCCACAACGCCCCCACTTCGCCTGACACCGGGGGTATTTGCCAACCCCATGACAACTCCACCTCGTGCAGCCAGTGTTCTTACTATTGCAACTTACGACACAGGTTAATGGGCAAACTTTAAGCAGACTCTCGGTTAAAATCATGTCGAATTTAAGTAAACCATTTTTGAACTAATTGGATGTGATGCTGAAAGTTGGAAATTGTCAGGAAATTCGTGACCAACAACAGTAGTACGACTATGGCCATACGTGTTTCCTGTGAATGGCTTACCTTTGCTGGGTTTATATACAGTCTTTTGATCAGTTTGTGTCTTATGGTAAGCTAACCCGTTTCATTCACAATTAATACGAACATAATCGTGTTGCGGTAAATAGATCGCTATTGTGCATGCAATACATTCCTACAACAAAAGTTCTCTTCACACACACACACACACACACACACACACACACACACACACACACATGTACAATAATTGAATTAGGAAAGTACAAATATACGGAAGTTCATCTATAACATTATTAAATGACCTTTCTATTACACACCTGCATAATTTATTACACTTCGAACACAGGATTATCTGAAGAAAAAACTATGAATAATATGAACACATGGAACAATACAGTATTTCCACCTCTACTTGTCTACTCACAGATAATTGAATGATCATCTTTTCTTTCTGATTAGGCAATAAAGGCTAGTCTTGCATCAGTGACATTTGATTAAAATTGTCATTTAACAAAGTCTATAACGTTTTCCCTAACTGTGCCAAAACTCCCATGTCTTTCGTCTTGATAAGAGATTTATCCTGGTATTAAGAAAAATGTCTCGATCATGACAATTGTATATTTGCAAAAAGTGTTATTGTTTTTTCCGCAATAAAATGTTTTATTCTATTTGCTTCCGCGAATAAAGAACTTGGTTCTGATTTTTCTACAGACATATAAGAATGTAAAAAGGAGCCGAAAATTGAATTCCAGTATAGTTTTTCAATAGCAGTACTTGAAAAATGTGTTAACGGAGTTTTTCACAATTCTAACAGTTTTGACAAAAGAAAGCATTACTTTTTGAACGCGTTCAGCTCTATCATATTGTATTCTTCTTCTAAACAATACAGTACTTGTTTTCTTCCATTATTTAATCATCAGCAAGTGTAAAACTGAAAGCAGAAGAAATATGTTCTTTGCCCTAACGATATTACTCTTTATGCGATACTGAAACTCTCGCCAGATCTTTTGGATATAAATACTTTCGTTATTGCTGGAGGGGGGCTAATCATAACTACATTAGAACGCTTGGTTTAACCGCGCCAATTGGGTTGCTATGTATTAGGGAGTTGAGACTTTGAGATGATAAATTATAATTAAGACATACGGAAAATAGTATCTGCTTTGTCGCAATTTTCTCAGGGTTCCCCAAACCTAAGCCCAGTGTTTTATTATGCATTTGGCAAAGATGTGGAAATATTTCAAACTTGATTTGATTATTTAATATTGGAAACATCAAAATCTTTGTTAAGATCCAACCGATACTGGTTACTTTTAGTTGTTTCCAAAATCAATATGCAAGTGATACGTAGCGCGAAGGCATACACCACCGCTATATTCTTTTCCAACTTTGCCGGAAAACATTTGGAAAGATTGATATATTTTCTTATAAATCTGAATATAATTATGACCATATTTCCACGTATATCTTGATCTTTAATACTCAATTGCCCATTGATCAGCAGATGATTTATAGAGCATAGGAAAGTCTTTCATTTAAGAACGTGTCAGGATAAATAGCTTCGCTACGTTTAAAAAGAGTCCTATAACACTATTATATGATTCCAATGCACACAAAAACTTAATGTACCAGCTAAATCAGCTGAATGTATCTTTGGTCATTACAGGCATCCCTCAGTCTCAGAAGACTATGGAGTTGCGCTCTGCAGTAGTCAGTTGGCAGCCTCTTTTGTAGTTGAAGAGACCAACTTAGAAATGACAATCACCGTTGCAAATGCCACACTTGAAGGTGTTTATTTAATATTGGTTGCCACATGCTGTTGCATCTTGTTCTTCACGCGGGTTCTTTTCTCTTCTTCCAATTCTAACTGTTATTTCTGAAGTCTTTCGTTGAGTTTATGTTTGTTAGCTACTTCATTACGTCCTTCGTTGAATTCATGTTTGTAGCTACTTCATTAAGGAGCAAGTGCATCAAGCTGAATTGCGTCATTCATGTTTTCATGGAACGACTGGATCATGCTGAGGAGCTATGGAGGAATCCAATCCTTTCTGACAGCTTAAAGAATCCACTTCTGCTGACAAAGTCGAAAGCCTTTGTGAGGTCAGTAAACAAAGGTCTAAGCTAAGTAGAGTGACCTTCTTTGTTCCGTGCACTTTTCATGCAGTTGTCTAAGTGACAAAATCATGCCAATGCTCCTTTCTGCTTTGAAGCCGCACTGTGACTTAGGGTAGACTAGGTTCACAAGGGTCTGAAGTCTGTTTAGGAGAATTCGAGCAAACACCTTTCCTGTGTTGCTCAGCAGGGAGATGCGGCGATAGTTGTTACAATCTACTGTCGCCCTTATTTTTTATAGAGAGTGATGATGTTAGCGTCTCTGATATCTTTTGGTACTTCGCCATCTTTCCAGCAAAATCAAAGGAGCTTGTGAAGATGTTGGGGTAGGATATGTTTTCCAGATATCACGGTTTCAGGTGGCATGCCATATTTTACCGGGACTTTCCGTTTTTTTGGCTATATGTATCCTTGCGGAGCTCATCAACGATTGGTTCATCGTCGTGTTCGTCCAAGATAGACAAGCTTTCGATGGAGTTGAGGGCTGCGTCATTGACTATGTTTTCATGGAGTAGCACTCCGATTATTTTTCTGCCCACCGTTCCATTTGCTTGTCGTGAACATTAATGATATCCCCTGCAACTGATGTCTTTTCTAAATTGAACCTATCGATTTCTTGATCCAGCCGTACATGCTTCTGATGTTGCGTGTACCTGCTGATGTTGAGATGTTCAGACATAGGTTCAGTTAATAGTCATTGGCACAGCATCTTGCAGTCTGTTGAGTGTTGCTTATGGCAACTCTCATTGCTTGTAAAGTTTTCTGGTTTGGGGCACTTTTGTAGTTGGCAAGGGCACTGCGTTTGATCTCAGTGACTTGGGTCATTTAACTAGAGTTTGCTTCAAAAAAATAATAATTTGTCTTCGACAGCTCTTTGCCAAGAACTGACAGGGATGTGCTTATATCACATTCTTCAGTAGCTCCTACTTCTGCTGGGTACCTGTGTCACGGCTCTTGGAGCGGAGAGCTGGTTCGGACATTTCAGTATCTTTGTCTTGCCTGGTGCAATAATTTCAGTCCGCTTCCCGAGTATAGTTTCTAAGCTCCAAGCACCCATTGAAGCAGGCTGATTTCGGCGAAACAATACCTAATTCTCTGGGAGCCGTCCAGCTTTGTTGCAAGTGATACCTGTTAATTGATATGCTTAGAACTCTATCATCGTCGAATGCAACCCCTGGCGCCCATAACCTATATCGTTCGAGCGAGAGTTTATACCCTGAAAATGCCCAACAGTGTTTTATTGACGATGTAAAGCGAGGCAAGAGTGACCTTTCAAGGGTGCAAAGCTGGGCAGGTTAATATTGAGACCCTGAATTGCGGAGGCATAAGGATGCCCCTCTTGGCGTCACTGGTAGAGTCCAAATTTAGTGTCGAATGAATTGAAGCAAGGTGCTTTGTCCAATGTCACAACTCGGTAGCCGACCAGGGCTGATACAATGGTAGTATTCGAACCCGCATCATTTCAGTTGCGAGTCAAACACACTTAACATCGTAATAGAATGTAGTTATGTTGATTTTCAATGGCTCTTCAAACGCATTTTATAAATAACCTACATGTATTTCTGGGCCAAAAAATACCAAACCAAACATATTTGTGTAACACAAGTTCTCCAATTAACTGATAAATAACTAATAAGAAAAATAATAAAATATTCTGACATATGCAATATTTCCATTGCATTTGTTGTATGAAAGATTTGTATGTCTTCTTATATTCGTATGTGTAAAAGAAGAACGCCATTTCAGTCAGCTCGTCGCATAACTTCATAAAATCATTTTGAGTCGAGTCCCTTCAATATGTTCACGTAGTGCAGTTTATTTTACACGTTTGTCGGAAATTGTTCTCAGCCTTTTATACGAATAAATTATCAGACCGGATAGCAATTACAGTAAGAAGATGAAGTGTGTGAATCCAGCATCTACACTCTTCTTGAAATGAAATGTAACACAAGGTGTCAACGCTTATTCCTTTTGCTAAAAAAAATCAAATTTTTAAGTCTTTGAGTGGCGCCGTGATTATTTTACTTTAAGGCATAATTTGGACGAGGGTACATGCATATTTCCTCTCAAAGTGCGATATATATAAGCCCTTCGAACAATCTAATCAACATTGTCTTGAACTAAACGGATATAACTGCCACATCTAACTCGCTCATCAAAGGTTGCAAAATGCATAAATTCTGTTATTGTTTCCTGATACCTAAATGGTTGCTGTTTTGTTTCTTCGTGGTGGAAATATAGTACATCGGTACTTGTTCCTAACACTTTTATTTTGAGTCGAATACAGACTTCCTACCATAATAACTGATTAAATTCGAATGTTCTAGCGATGTTGTAAACAAAGCTATTGAGATAACAGAGAGTTATGCTCTGTTTCATTTGTACACGGAAGCTATTTGACTCTCGCAAACCGTCACCGTTGGCCATCTGATTGTATCTGGTAAATGTTATAACCATCTTGAGATGTTTCAGGAATAATTACATTCCATTAGAACTGGAAACAGACACTTAACAACTTTCCACTTCATTTGTGAGGCAATGAATCACGATAATAGAAGAAATGAAGTCAAACAGAAGGTATGCAGGCATTATTCATCACGCACCATCATTAGTCTTGCGTTCATGAAAATTGATCTAGATGGTGTTTAACACTTTTTATGTTTTCATCAGGAGTAGAAAGACTGTGGATTGATTGATACTCAGTACTCTCAACATTCGTTCTGCATATTTGTTTATTACTCAGTTTTATAACAGAAATACAAATGCTAAATATTCCAGCTTTTCCTAGTCAGACTTTTCCATTCAACCTCTTACTTAGCAGCGATTATTATAATTGTTATAAACAAAATCCCACTGAAGAGATGAATCTAAGCTGTATCATAACATTTTTAGTTGCAAGAAATGTCTCTTGTTGGTATGTTACATATAATTGTCATCATGAACAGTCTTTGGAACATTCACAACTTCAAGGTCAATCATATGGGTCATACCTCGAATGTATGTCGATTCGGAACACTTTGGCTATTTACGAACAAAGATTGACAGAGAAATTACGAATGGTTGAACTAGATTTTAAAATTATTTTACCACTCGGTCAATCCAACGGTCAATCCAATCATCCAATCATAGCAATAGCCGAGATGGACCGATGAGATTGGATTTCTTTTATTCGCGGAGGAATTTCCGGCGAATGAAGTATGATTTTCCTGTAAATAACTGCGCCGACATACATCCAAGACATAATTTTGTTCGGCAGAATAACCGACGTAGTTTTGAATGTTTTTGGAAAAGAGCAAGTTCCTACAAATGTGTATTATATGCAATTCACAGATAGTTCTTCTAGCATTTATATAAATCTGATTTTATGAAAAAAGATACTGATTGTCCAGAGGGGGGAACATTCTTAACACATTTTCCTTTATGTGTGTGTGTGTGTACGTGCGTTTGGGTGCTGTTTACTGATTTTCTCCTATTCTGGACATTTTCTCACATTTTTTATCTTTCATACTAAGACTCATTGTACGTTTTTATATTGTCGTCGCAGTGCAGTCTTCTATTACTATAATGATTTATCGACTTCCATCTGCGATAGTTTCGATCAGTGATCTAACTTAATGTGTTCCTCCTTGCTTTTTTTTTACAGTGTCCTTCCATTTTCTTCCTTTTATATAACAGTAAAGATTTTAATCCAGAGTGGTAGCTCCATGCTTTTCGATTACGTTAAGCGCCATGATGCAAATTTTCACTTAGTTCTTGGTACCGACTATATTTGTAAGATAAAACTAAAAAATGAAACAAAATAAAGTGATTGGACGCCAGAGTGCTTTATATCCAAGGAAATACCTGTTTAGGCGATATATACTCTTGTGTTTGTCTGTTAATATACGCATTTATAAAGTAACAGCGGCTTTATTTGCTTTCTACTAGTGCATAATGAATTTGAAACCACATTTTATAAAAAAAAGCCTTATTTCTTTAAAATGGCCCTTTCTATTTTTGTTTTACATTTCTTCAGGTGGTCTTCGTGCCTAGTCAAAAGGCACCCACCCCCCAACCGAGATTTATAACCTTGATGGATTCCTGGTTCTCGTTAGAATATAACCATAACAAAATTATTTAGTCGTTAGTTCCACTGGTATCGAGACTGAACTTTAGCAGGAAAAAACCCACAAAAACATCTTAGGAAGAAAAGTATATGTAAGTGGTAAGAATGGAAGCAAAATATAAATTTATCAAGTCTGAATTGAGAGAGTCTTTCGATGGGATGGCTTTTATATCTGTTTACCCAACCCTTCAGCGCAGTCCTGGGTTATGGCTTTTTCTTTAAAAAAAAAGTGCAAACAAAATTTGAGCAAAAGAAAAGTAAATATTATTTTGGGGTTCCTATTTCCTTTTTGATCGGGACGTACTTGTTTTTAGATTCCCGTTGCCATGTTTCCATTCGTTGCATCCTTAAGACTAAATTGTCTCAGGCAATTGGTTTCCTTGCCCATTTTGAAGGTATAAAAGGATTCCTTGACAGTCATCGATACATTTTATCCTTTTCATGTATGCAAGATCTGTGCTATAACTGTTGTAAAATATGCCTTTATCCCTTTAGCATATGGTGTCCGTATGTCAGGAGTGACCTTTCCTTAGATCAAATTAGGTACAAGTTGTTTATTTATCAATATACAGCAAACAAGGAAAAAATAAATTAAAAGTTTATTTGTACCGAGCGCTGTCCAGGACAAAATTCACTGGCTGATCCAAACACACATTCGTCAGAGACAACATATAGTATACTCATACATTTACTCAACTTTTTATCTATTGTATGTCTCTCTCAGTGAGCGCAGATCAGGACACAAACTGATCCTGACTATCCATTATGAATAGAAACTCATATGTGTACATGGCACATAAAGATTATTTATTGTATTGTACGAAATAAAATATGCGAAAACGTTCCTTTTCGTATTGAATTTTTTTTTTTTTTTTTTTTTTTTTTTTTTTTTTTTTTTTTTTTTTTTTACTTGCATTTGTTAATATTTGCATCTGTTTTCCCCTTTTTTTTTTGTCTTCCAGGTCGGTTGAATATGTTCATATTTTCTAAGCATCTTTTGAAAGCCTTTCCACCTGGAGACGTGATTGCATTGCTTCTCATCGTTTCTAACTCTTTCTAAAGAAACATAACCCCCTGTTTTTGGTCTGTTTACAGTTTTATTACGTATCTGGGTTAGAATTCCCTTTGTATACAAGCTTTTCTATCTTCTGTTAGATGTTATTTTTATTTATTTATTGTATGAGCGAACTTGTTCGCTTTTTCTTGTTGATAAGATTTTTCCAGCATGTGATGGTGAGGAGTTGAGTCAGCTTGAAGCACAACCATCCCTCTTAATAGGAATGATTTACCCAGCCCCTCCCCTCCCAGTGACCGCACTTCATTCATCTCCGTGGAAGGCGACAAAAGTCCCTTCTTTGAATTGCTGTAGAAAATACTAATTTATTTTATAGTATTATCCCGTGCCAAATTGTTTTATTGTTTATTCGGCATAGTATCTTCTTTCAAAGAAAAAGTACGTATTTCTCCAAATGTATCTTATTGCTGTGTTTATTTGACCTGACCTAGTCTTTGTATTGTTTGTTGCTGCTGTTGTTTTTCTTATTGCTGTTTGGTTTCTGTATTATTTTAGTGCTATTATTATTTTTTCAAGCTTATAAAGTACATAGTTTCATCTCCCTATATTTGTTAAACCTAAAACACTTTCTGCCAAGATCCCTCGAGCTGCAAGAGCGCTAAGGATTTCAGCAGTCCTAGAACGCACTTTTGTCTCTGTTCATATTTTAGAAGTTGACTCTGTGGTTTCCACTGGGCTATCAAAACCATGGTTTTGACTTAGTACCATGTTCGAAATGATTGATGTAAACCCAAATGTTGTGAAGGTGTATTTTGCATGATATTTACACGCCATATGTGACACATTATTGAACGTAGAGCGGTGCTCTGAGCTATGTGAGAGCTTATCTTGTTTTGAAGATGTATTTTTTGCACTGTTCATGTGACACGTTAGCTAACATAAACGCGATTGAGGGAAAACAACTCTCAATAAAACCAGTGCTCACCTAATTTTGAACACAAAAGTACACAGACCTATTATATTTTGAACTTAACTGAAGAACTCTGAGTAGGCCATTCAAGTATTTCTGCATCACCGGAAGCAGTTATCCCTCAGAAAGAGAAACTATATAAATAACTATGCCCTTTTGCGCTCCGCTCTCATGAACTGGAGCTATATTTGAGGAGGTATTATTTACGTTTACTCTATCAAGTTTGACCCCTGAGAAGGAATGTGCGGAATATACCTATTGCTGTGTGATTCTAAACGAGATGCAATATTCTCATCTATTGCAATGTTTTAAATTTTCGACCCTTAAAAGAAATCAGCGTACCTAAATGAACCTAATTTGCATATTTTATAATCCCATGTGAACGCATCGCAAAGTTGATAATGAAAATGTCTGTAAATTTGCACATAAAGGATGTGAATTCGTTGCATGAGATAGATGTGAAATTAAATCTGATCAGATTCGTGCAGAAACTGAAGAAGGCAAATACAAAAGATTTCTTCAAAATATATTTTGAGATTAAGATCAACTTCAGAAATACAGAAGGCAGTATCCCGAAAGAATGTGCTCACCAAGAAAGATCTTTTCGATTGCCTCAGCATTATTGATTTCGATGTGTTCGAAGAAGAGATCGAAATTGCTGAGAAGAAATGAACTGTCCGTAATCTGTTCCAATCAGTTTTTTTATTTAACTCTTTCACCTTTTATGTCTTTATGAATCCGTTGTGAATTCTTATATATGTCTGCTAAATATTTTTTAGAAATTGTTCACTCATGTTTATTTTCAGCTTCTAATGATCTGTCACGACATAGCGCATATTGAATTATGGTGGCATTTTGTTCGTTTCGCATAAGTCATATAACTTGATAGTTCTATTAATCAATGGATTCATCGACACAAGTGAGCTTTGTAACAGTTAAAGTACATTTAAGTGCTTATTTCCGATTACACTGGAATCGTCTCTGTCAGTTTCGTCAACTGTTTTGGACAACCTTCAGTTAGAATCAAATTATCATGTGTGCATTGAGATAGATTATTGATCCGATACTCTTTTGATTACAGAAACTATATTTACGGATTAACTACTAAGTAAACAAGGATTGTATATCTTGTTAACGAAATGAAATCAAACGATTGGTTTAGTTACTTTATATATGAAGTTTCCCTTCAAAATCTGAAAAGGTTTAACCGAGACTAATGAGGCAAACGAGTCAGTATAACAAGATGTAAAACTGTGTTGTTTTTATACCATACTGTAAGCAATTAACCTTTATTCCATCCTTTGATATTTTAAGTTTTTAAAATGGGCGTAGAGTAGATAACGCTATTGTAAATCATAAGGCCTGACCACCTGTGATGTCATCAAATACGAAAACGTTGATCTGTCTTGAACCTAGCAACAAGAAACAATTATGAATCATATAGGGAATTTACCTCATTTTATATTTTTCTTTTTAAATTAGTCATCATTGATTATTATGGAGTCAAAATGAAATCAGAATAATGTCTTATTTTAATATAGATCAGATGAGGTCTGCTTTGGCGTTTATGGCAAGACATATGGCTTGGCCTAAATCATCTCTAAGACATTTGCTGAACTTGGCTCAGCTAAGTTCTAAATATGAATTGCTTTCTCTTCATAATAGCCAAAGTCACGAACACACGTTAGCAAAAATCAGAGGTGAATAATTCTTTTAGTCAAAGTGTCAAAGCACACTCCTGATGTGTAAAGAATGTAAAATTAGATATTGGCCCCATACCGGCAACTTCATCACAAATATTGTAATGGATCTTTATAGACCTATAACATGCGTCGTAATGCTAACATGTCAGACTAATCAAGCACTCAGAATAGTTGGTATGATGTTTTTCATGTTTATTGGAGACACTAATCAGAAAATGAGATGTAAGAAAACTATACGGTCTAACTAATGATGCTATACAACTTTAATAACTGACAGCACGCGGTTACTAATGACAGTGAACCATTTTACTTGAGCGGTCTAAACTATATCAATTAAATCTCTTTGTATCATAAGTGATTGCTAACGATTATAGCTAAAACATGAAAGGCGCCAAGTTAGCGGAATGCATCTGCATTTCCGATTGAATTCGAATCTTTGCTTATCCTGCTATTTTGTTGACGTCATATAAATACAAATTATAATGTGCAAAGTAATTTCTGGATATGAGTTTATTTCGTTTAAAACTGCTGACTAAGACCAGCTTCAAAGACATCTTTATTACGATCCAGACACAAACTAATATTTATCAATTGTGAAGCCATATTAAACAGTTCAAAAGTTAAATAAAAACACCGAATTCAAGGAATGGTTAATCAAACGTAATTCCTAAATATAATACAAGCAAATGAGAAAAGAAAATCTAGGCAATAGATTACCAGTGGCAGGCAGACGTAGATGACATGCAAAAATATAAAAAGGACAGCAGTGGATACGAAGACATTTTGATAGTTACATATATTTTCTCGAAATCTCTTGCGCTGCGAAAAGTGAAAACAAACCAATGGGGGCTTACATAATTCCATAATACACCAAAGACAATAAAATTAACAAAGTACAGCCCATGAAAACGTTTCTTTACATAAAATCAATTCATAAAACTATAAGTCTAACGTTTCCATAGAAACAGACTGCATAAATAATTTTTAAGCATGTTTGCAATTAATTGCAAAAAGGTTTCTAAAGAACCAAGGCAAGAAAAGCTTGAAAAATGCTATTCACTAATAAGAATTGGAAGCACTGTAATTCGGCCAACATTTGTGATTCTTGAGGAAAGGATATATCACTCGTAAAAGAAAACGAACGAAACTACATAGTTAATGACTGTGATCATCTAACTGGAAAATACAGAGGTAGTGCACAGCTGGTGATCAATTTAATTACATATATCCTACACACATACAACCAATTATTCATAATTTATCTGTATATGATTCACGCCTTAATTTTAAGACCCTCTTCAAAGACGATCCAGGTCAAGAAGTAATAATAAGAGCAAGGAGTGTTTAGTAGATGAATTTGAAAAAAGTGCAAAGAAGGTTTAGTAAAAGAAAAATAAAATTCATAGATAGTTGTCAATTTATAAAATAATCACTAGGACAAATTCCTACAAATTGAAATGATGATAAAATCTTCGAAACAAACATTTGGAGATGCGAAAGGAAATGCATGGGACGAAAATATTAAACAAAAGATATATACAGGTATTAATATTTGGATGCATTTAAAAGTTTAATGAAACTGGATGACCTTTATATAACAATTTTATTAAAACCATACTGGATCAGGAATTAGCGGAACAGATTATCAGATGTTCATAATGTCAAGAAACATTTTTAATTTCATTCTCTTTGCGACTTTATGACCATTCTGTAAAATAAATACTTTAATATCATGCGACATTTCTGAAGAATCTAGAAATGTGTGAGTGAATAATTCCTGCACATTACTTTAGTACACTCAGAATAGCCATGATGCTGTTTGAAAATAAGTAAAGGTCGATATGTGCTGAACGTATGGTTTCCAACAGAATTCTGTAGGAATTCTGCAGAACAGAGTTAGCCTTACGGGATTTCGTAGGACATATCAACTATAGGCATTGCGGAATTAGGAGGATGGTCAAAAGTTCCTCTAACGGAACCATTCCCATTTTTGTCAGATATGAAAATTATAGGTACTTATATTACATTTATTTGTATTTAAACTTGTAGTAAATAAAACTAATTTGACTATAGTCTGTTTGAGAGAAAGAAGAGATAAGATTTTGCATATCGTTAAATTATATATTATAAACTTTGCTTGATTAAGTTAAATGGTTACATATAAAAACCCTCACCATTATAAACATGCAGTTTTAATTATCATATTTCAAAAGTTGGGGGATGAAGAAGAATATTTTAAATATATTGTTAAGTTACATATGAACATCAGTTATTGTTGAGCATAATTAAATTAATTTTGCAATAAAATGAGGGACCGAAAATCAGAGTTTGGTTAATCAGTTACTTTTTAGGATATATATGTACACACATTCATTGTAAGCAATACAATTAGATCCATTTACACGCATCCACAATGATGACAGTCACATATACAGACGGCACCGAACGACGTCGCATTATTAGAATTATTCACAGCTTATGTTATGACATATTCGTTGATAATTGAATCTGGAGTTAGAGGAGGAAACATGATGATGCCAAATAAATATGAGTGTAATAATAAAATAGATATGTCAAGATCGAGGTCAGTCGTTATTTACCTAACGACTAAAACTTTATATGGCTGGGCCAGTTGCCAACAAATACCCATTAACAACATTACATGGGTAAACATAAATCAGATCAAAATAATCAAAGACCATACGTCTTAGAGAGATGATAAGAATTTTGGTTATATTTTATAATTAAATTTAAAAGTACCAACTCATGGGACTACTTAAAAAATAGCTTTTCCCATCAGGAAAAAAAATATTTCAAAATTGGTCTGATTTGCCACCGTTACAGAGGAAACTGATAGAAGATAAAAAGGATACAAAACCTTTATTTTGTGCATTATCTGTTTATCAGAAGGTCTGAATAAAGAGACAAAATCTAAATCTGAAATCTAAATTATATAACTCCTTGGTAACAAAAAAAAATTGCTATTTTAATCTTTCATTTAGGTCATCAAGTGTTTTGCTCTGTTTGCCTTGAATTTCTTAGTTTTCTTCTGCAATTCTTTCTTGGTTTATAATCCCTTTCTCTTTCTCTAATAATTGAAACAAAAAAATTGCTTCATGTGAATGGTTGCTGATGTTGCCATGGTTAGTATTTATGATATTTAATAGTAACAAAGTTTGATACTATCTCGTATATTACATGAAAAATAAATTATTCTTATCTGTCATCAACTCATTTGGTTGAATAACCTAAACTATTGTTCCCTTCAAAACAATATGCTTGCGATTCTTATATTTTAAGTATGAATTTATGTTCATGTTTTTAGTTTACTAACGAAGCAAGAGTTTTATTATTGTCCACGCATATATAATAAAACTTTCAATATCATCTGCAGCTTTAATGTTCAATTTGAAAAGGTGTGTGATCCTGATTTCTTTATTTTTATGCTATATCCTTAGAGTCATCTTCTCCACTTGTAGGTTCCATTTTATGTAAATATATTTGTTGTTAGAGCGATAACATAGTTCTCTTTCTTTTTCATCGTAAAATTAGTTTCAGTACCATTTAATTTTGCGCACTGTAATTCAGTTATCGACTTTTTAATTAACTAAATTTTATCATGAATTAATTTCTTTGGAGCCAATGGGTAGTTCTTAAAAAATCACGCAAGTGTAAAGCATCTCCAGGTCCACTAACAAAATGTTTCCAGTGTGTCAATCTACAGTCCAATCGAGTAAATACTTCCCTATCACTTTAATTTGTCCTTTTGCTGCCGATGTAATTTCGTTTTTATTTTGCCCGAATGCATTATTTCCTGGACCATTTATCGAGACTTTAGTGCTCTGGTACAAAAAAAAATATGACATTTAGCTTGATAGTGCATATTCACCATCATCTTTTATCGGACATAATTTGTCGAATTGCTGTTCTTGGTCTGCTTTGGCTTGTCTGTGCTAATTTCACCTCGTGTTACATACAGAACTACCAAGAACATGGAATTGCCTGTTCAACGCGCAAGTCCTACAACTGTTATATTTAATTAAAAGAGCATGCTAACCCTGTAACAATATAATAATGGGTAGGTCTATATTGCAACATTTCATATCAAGTACAGAAATCTTCATTGTGATCTATTCAACCAGTAATATTACACTATATTTAACTAATAACTTTTTAGAGATGTAAAGAAAAATATATTCCGCTTTTGGCACACATTTTAGCAAGATCTTAAATTGTGATCAGATCTAGTCTTGCTGAATGTTTTAGTTCCCAAGCAATTGAAAAAATGAAAATTATCAAAACAATCTGTTTCTACTCGATCAATACTTTGAAATAATGGGCGGGATCAAACATACCACATAAATGCTTACCGTTTTGTGAGAATTTACAACCCTGTAATAAGATGAGAGAGTCTGCCCCATCGGCCCACTGGGAGTTTCCACAAATATCTATACATAGGGTCGTCGAACCTTGCATAATGTTCTTGTCACCATTAATTTTTAATTATATATCATTCAACAAAATACGCAACTTTCTTAATAGTACAAAATCCTTTTGAGATTTATTTAAACAAGAAAGAGGCAATTAAATACTTAATGGTAAAGAGAATAAAAAGATTTTTTATATCTTATCAATTTTTTTTTCGCTCTATTGTGACATTTTTTAAAGATTTCTTCAAATTTTCTAGTCAGGTTTTGTTAGCTTATCTGCTTTAGCCGTTCAGCCCCCTAAACGTTTTCATAGCCTGGTTGATCTAGTATTTTGTTTTAATTTTCACTCGAGTTTGAGTGGAGTAATTTTATAATGATTTTCCAAACACTCCAAGTCTAGCTGGTCTAATACGTTTAATTGTTGCATACATTTTTCGAAATATGAAAATGAAAATTCCTGATGTATTTATTAATTTATTTATTCCAGAGAAAAGACCTGGTGTCTTATTATATTTCTCTTTTGTCCAGTACTCCAAACTTTATACTACTAATGTTACAAAAGGTGAAACTTATGTTTGCAAGTGCTTTTGAGATTTTCAATCAGACGATCAAAGTGTTGACATACTAAATTTGGGTCTCTAAGGGCTTTAGGCATGATTACTGTCTCCACCCTATCCCTTATGCATTTCTCTTTCCTCCAATTTGTAGAATATAATTATGGATTTATTGTCAGCGGATGAATGTGTCTAACGTGTCACGTGGCAGCGTTCGGGGAATTATCTCATTTACAGTAGTAGGGGGTAACTATCTGTATACTTTACCAGACATGTTTCTTTTTCATGCATCGATCTATGACGCGCATGTTGTGCAATCGGCGTGCGGAATCCTTTAAATAATTGAACTGGATTGAGTTACTTAATCTCTCTTGACGTTCCTTATGATTTACGTGGGTATGAATTCAGTTAATATTAAATGCCATTATTCAGTTTTGCACCACCATTTGTGTTCTAAAGCAGAAGACTTTAGTAAGGGTAATATCATTAGTCATATATCGCACAGTTACACTAGTCTTCTGTTATATGCATGTATATAACGCTATTTTGCAACACATAATACGACGTGGTGGCCAGGTGGAGGAGGAACTTGGGAAAAACCCCGAGAAGAACCACCGACCCATGAGAAACTATTGGAAAGCTTTCTGACATACTTCCGCTGGCCGAGACTCGACCCCACGCTGATGGAAGTGAAATGTGACTGACCTGTAAAGAAGAGCGCCTTAGACCACTCAGCCACCTGGAGAAGATGTAGCTCATAAAAAACAAATACCATAGTGAAGTAGAAACATATTAGAAACAATCATCAGAACATATCGAAGAAGACGACAATCACTAAAAATAGAACCAGAATAGATAACTGCTAACATCAGGTAAAGAAAATATATAAAATATGTTTGGTTTTACTAATTTCGTGTCGATTCTGTTTATCATGTGTCACAAACGCGTTCACCATGAGCAAACATTTTTTATGTCCAAATTTCATCTTAGAGGATACAACCTCATACCTTTAATTAGTGAATTCCTAAAACAAATGTGAGCAACAAGAAATCATCCTATCATCACTGCGATTTGTCTGAGTCGCCTGATAATGAAATGGAAAAGTAATGGTATTAGTTGAAGATGACCGGTCTGATGTAAACCAGACTTCTGCAATTCAACACATTATAGAGCGATCTTTGTGGCTGAGCTTTCTGCATCATGTGATTGCCAAGTTTCTAATTATCATCAATCAAACCAAATAGAATAAAGGAATAAACCTTATTGTTTCAGATAATATTGTTATCCAGCATTATTTAATATAACTGTGTATACACACTGGTGTAAAAATAATATATATGCAACGGAAACTATCGCATGTCCTGTCAATGAAAGATAAGGATGACCAGAAGTCACGCGAGAGTTCTGTTTATACGCCATACTTATTCCAGGAGTCTCACTAAAATCGCCATAAGTGACTGTCATTATCTTGTTTCTAAATAGAGAAATCGTTTAATCATATTCAAAGACCGGAAACTCGAGTCATGCGTCGAGAGTTTCACACTACAAGGAGAAATGTTTTATCTACAAGAATGTTGTAATTTATTGTGAGAGAAAACCTCCTTTCCAGCGTGATGATAAATAAAATTTTGTCGAAGTATGTCATCGAACTGAGATCGTTATGTATTCCAAAGAATAACGTGTAGTGTGAGTTAAAATAAATGCTAAACAACCACATGGGCGTTGTGTGTACATTGTCACTTGAAGGAAATCATATTAGTGAGAAAAAAAATTATTAGGAAAACAAACAAAATAAAACATCCTCGACTTGTTTACTGCTGCAGAAGGAAATGAGAATGATCCTTGTTGAGATCAGTGTAATTTTTAGGATCGTTAAAATTTCATGTCTCAAACGAAAATAATTTTCATACATGTGACTCTAGTATTGCTCATTCAATGTGAAAAAGAGTGTTAGAACCTAATAACGATACATGAACATCTTTTCTAATTTATTATCACAGCATATTTGAAACATGTCCCAAATGTAGTGATCGTCCGTGGGTTCCAACGCTCAGACAAAAACATGAGGATAGAATTTGAAACGCCATTTGAGTAGAACAATTAGACGTAAAAGACAGTTTTACTCTTGAAACACAACTCTAGTGCGTTTTATCTGTAAGAGCACGAAGGAACCAAACAGCCATATTTTTCTACGTCTATCCATCTCGTAATGTTCAATAACTAAGAAATGACACAAAGAGTAGATCTGTGAATGTCAACGCTTCCATTTCTCTTCTAAGCTGATTTGACTATAAAGTTGTATGCATAATTTAAGGAAACAAGATGCTCCTATGACAACGCATAACGAAGAGTGGGCCTTGACGAGTGCAATTCTAAAGAAACTTCTCAAATGCAGTTTGCTTCTATGCATGAGACATATAAAAGACAACACACGAAGACAGCGGGAGAAACATGGGTGCAAGGATCGCGAGGATATTGTTAAGAAAGTCATTGGTGTTCATGATTCGGAGTTTGGCAAGGTCCAAATCGAATATTCAAAATGACTAAGCAATCTATCGGGCTACTTTTCAAAAATATACAGAATTCAAAACTTGCTGGAATATCTCTTTAGCAAGCGAATTAAAAATGTATGTGTACAATGAACGTGACAATATGAAATTAAAAATGTACGTGTACAATGTACATGACAATATGAAATTAAAAATGTATGTGTACAATGTACATGAGAATATGAAATTAAAAATGTATGTGTACAATGTACCTGACAATATGAAATTAAACTGTTCACAGACTACAGACCCACAACAATGACGAATCTGCTAACAATACCATCAAGACATCTATCAGACATAAGCAACGATCATTTATTGAAACTGTGGAACTGATAGCGGAAATGTTCAGTAGGCAGAACCTGTACATACGAAGAGCCCTGCACGATGAAAGCAACTATCAGCTAGATAAGGCAACATAATATATTTGATTTCCGATAATGACTGGCGCTCAAAGTCAAGCAAAAACAAATTATTCATCTTACAGAAGTTCTAAAGGGATGCACTGAAATAAGGTCAAAATATAACCCGCAGCACACAAGGTTTAAAATATGATTAATAACCGACTGTCGATACCCTTGACTGCCTCATACCATCCAGCGGTGTACTATTTTCAGACTTCTTTACTTGAAATAATATTTACTTCTGTCACTAGGCATTTTGGATGTGTCCATCATCTGTCCGTTTTAACCATATACCTATAAAACACAGTTACAGTGGCCATTCGTATGGTTTTGTACCAGACCGTCCGGGTTTCAGCTGGACTTCCTCTTTCTTGCATAATAATTTTTCTGCAGATTTTAGTTTGCTCAATTTCAGTTGTTGTAGATTGTGGTATTTTTATGTCCGATTGTGGTAAAATGTAGTGGATTGTAGCAGATTATAGTAAATCGTGACGCCCGATAACACCATTTGTCTCTGAAATTAATGACATGCGCCAATAATATATACACTTCTTTTACAAGATTTTCGCCTAAGTAAGTTCATTTCTTGTACAAGAATACAAGTCAAGGATTTAATGAGCCATATTCCTCGATCAATGTTAGTCTGAATTCTACGAACTAGAGTATTAGTCCAGGAAATTTACTCAAACTACAGGCTTGATCCTGGTCAAATTGAAACAGAATGTATGCTTTGAATCAACGTATAAAAAGACTCCCAAAATATGATGATTGGAACGTAATTCAAATTGCCAATAGGTAACTAATTAACTTACGATCATTTTTCATGTTTACTCTATTGACCTAACAAGTATGATATGTAGCTTTTCACTCGTTTTCTCCTTGATATATATCACAGTATGAACAAACATTAAACTCAAGTCGAAATTGCATATATATATATATATATATATATATATATATATATATATATATATATATATATATATATATATATATATATATATATATCTTCTTCAATGTCATCATCTTCGTCTTCCATGTTTCGATGTTGAGAGTTGCAAACAGTTGTGCCTCTACTACATCCACATCCTATTAAATAGTCTAAACTGTGGTTTCAAGAATTATATCTCAAGGTACTATAATCTGTTTGAAAGTTGCATCGTACTTTCTGCAGAAGTTTCTTTGGTGGTGGAGTTAAATCAGTGATTGTATGTAACATTGCACTCTAATCAGTTTTCCAACCCCAATGTTGGACTTAAATCTGTAACACTCATCAAATGCTGGTCTTCATAGTACACTTTTAAACTGTATTATGTGCTGCAGCAGCAGTACGTGGTACACTCTATTGATGAAGCGCTATTGTTTGCAACCTCGTCACAAAACGTTTCATAATTGAGACTATACATTTTTCCATATTTTCCACTGAATATGCACCGCAAAGTCCAGTTCTCCTACAGTAATCATAGCGTCTGTACAGGTATATGGCACAGTAAAACAAGAATGTGAGCTTGAAACCTAGCACGCTTGTTTTGAGTTTTATAGAGCTGCAATTTTTCCTATTCTCAAAATTATGGATGATGTATCACATCCAAGTAGTGCATATATTTGCGAGTATCAAGGTGCAAAGTTTCTGTCCAAGTGTTCCTTTATAGGTTTAATATTGCAAACCTTTGCTTATTAAACTTTGTTTTCTTTCGGTCCTTACGAAGATTTTGTACTAGTAAATATGTGTCCTCTGTTACAACAACAGTATCCTTGACTACGGCACTTTCTACTTCAGTAAACACCATGTGAAAAATCAGCATCTCGTTTGCACGACGAGTAGAGCACTCATTTTTTTATTGTATCACTAAGCAAGTTTATTGAGCGTTGCTTGTCTTCCTGGTGTTACGAAACTCTTCTTCTTGCATCGTAACATCATATCTGTTGAGAAATGTACTGTAGTACCAGGTATGCCATTTGGTCTTCTGTTTGGTGTCACATCTTTAGCCGATGTTGATGACCATGACAAGTATTTTGATGAACATATTAGTCTATCATAATTTCAAGTTTGTTATTGCCATGACTGTTTTTTATCCACTTGATACAGCTAGAACCATTCTTTAGGGTATGCTGTAATTTGCTCAAGTACATTAAATAATATAAACATGTCCCATGTTTGGTGAGGATGTATTTAGAAGTTAGTGAGACAAATGTATTACTTTTCCATTGTTGAAAGTTTGAGCAAATATTCTGTGTGATGGTGAGCAACATTTTATGAGATTTGATTTGGTTCAGAACATCATTCATCACACATTTCTCAACTGAAGCAACATGTAAACATATTGTTCTTTGGCTTCTCTATTTTCATATTTTAATAAGTTGCATGTATGTGTGGAATTTGCACACAGTAATTACTGATCCACATTTGTTCACTTCATATACACACAGATCTCACTTCTTATAATGTGGTAGCTGGGGTCTATAACTGCAAACCATGTTATGTATCGACCTGTGGTATAGCAATAATAATTGAAATCTCAGTAAATGCATACATAGAGACCTCTCTAGTTAAGATGTGATAAATGGAGTCTATAACTGATAGCCATGCTATATATCGAACTGTTGTATAGCAAGGACCGAGATTTCAGTTAATGCCTACAAACAGCTCTCCCTAGTTATGATGTGATAGTTGGAGTCTATAACTGATAACCATGCTATATATCGAACTGTTGTATAGCAAGGACCGAGATTTCAGTTATTGCCTACACACAGATCTCCCTAGTTATGATGTTATGGCTGACCATATTATATCTCGAACTGTGATATAGCTAGGATTGAAATTTCAGTGAATACCGACACACAAATCTCTCTAGTAATAGTATAATAGGTGGATTTTATAACTGCTAACCATGTTATATATCGAACTGTTGTATAGCAAGGACCGAGATTTCAGTTAATGCCTACACACAGATCTCCTTAGTTATAATGTCATAGCTGGAATTTATAACTTCTAGCCACTGTATAACTTCTAGCGACCTGTTGTATAGCAAGAATGATCAAAATTTCAGTGAATGCATATATGTGTGTCGGGATGGGTCGCGGGAATAAACAAAATCCAAGTCAGACATTTAGTTCATCTATACGTTTAGTTTATGTAAATATACTTTTTATAGTTTTGGTAATGGGGTCCATATTGGCAACACATTATATTTGGAACTGCATTATAGCGAAGGGTGTTTTAATCTTGTTGACTTTACATGTAGATTATGTCCTAAGGTGACAAAATAAAGCAACATCACTGAAAGAGAGCTCAGGAACAGTTGCCAATTGCCCATTCTCTCAGCTTTTATAAAACGACAGTAGATATCCGACATATTCCAAACGCATAGCTTGTCAGTGTTGCTTTGTTGGTTGCGTTTAAGGTTTTCCAATGCGCGAAGCATGATGGCCACAATAAAATGCGCACAAGTACAACTTTGGCAATGACTTTTCTACTTAGTACTGTCCAACTTACGTACTGGTATACACATCTTCTAAAACTGTATGCAAACCAGAGCCTGCAATGAGCTGTCCAACTTACGTACTGGTATATACATTTTCTAAAACTGTATGCAAACTAGAACCTGCAAAGAGCTGTCCAATGCTATCAGGAAAGCTCATAATGATGTGCATGCAACCTAAACTCAAAAGCAATGTCTCTAATCCCATCCTGATTTCCTTCTTCTTGTTTGATTATAATTGGCTTTCAATCAAGCGGTCTAGTCAAAGGTCAGAACGCGTAGAAAGCTGTATCTTCTTCCTTACTCAAAAGCAAACTTCATGGTTGAATTGATTCATTACATATCCTTCAGATCCATATCAATCATGGGTAAAATAATATGGATGACTATTCAGGATGTTATATTTGAGGAACTACCTGCATATATAGAACCATAAAGACTGAAGGGATTTGGGAGATGTAAAGGTGACGTGGAATCTGTCACAGTCCATTCTTCGATTTCCCGTAGATCAGCGTATCTGCCATGTTAGTGTAGTTCCTGTAAGAATGAATATTCCTTTTCACCCATCTGCAAGTATCTCCCTTGCAATCACTTGTACGTTTGGGATAGATACTTTACTTTTCGTCTCTGGTGTTATGGCGGCATTTATATCAGTTCCATGGAATGTTATCAGGATATGTCCGCATGATTGCCTATAAATTGTGCGAAATACCCTCATGCGTATCAAGGTAGTTCAGTACCGTGAGGAATTTTCACCACGCTTAGACCTTTGAACTTCTGCACAAGAATAGTGAAGTTTTTGGTTGTGCAGTTAAAGAAAGAGTGAAGCACAAGAGAGTAATCATCATCCAAGCATTCGCTTTTCGAAGGTCTGCCCATATCCTTCGGAAGGGCATAAAATATTGTCTAATCTTAGATGTACAGTCAGTTTTGGAATGATGCAACAAATTATAGTCAATGCTATTCAAGAAGTAGTGTTCAATGCAAGAAATGAACGTGGATATTTTCTTTCAATTTGGTAGAAATTGCAAAAAAGTTAAATCAGAGGAGATATGGTGTCTCCTTGTTTTAAATTGGACTCTGTTGATTTTGGAGATGAACGATTTTCTTGTATCCAGAAAAAAGTTTGAATACAAAAAGGCTTATAAAAACTACACTTGCTTATCTCTAAATACACACAAAAGGGGCAGGAAAATATTTTCTACTTAAAAACATTAAACTATTTCCATATATAACCTTAGTTAAATAAATCAAAATAAACACTTCGATACTTGATTTTGATATGCAAATGCTGAAACAGTTTTTCAGGTTTACAACCACTTTAATACAATATACATCTATAAAACAATCAGACCGTATACTTTTACCGTATTTAAGCTCAATTATCTTTAAAAGACCGAGATTTATTTAATAAATGTAGCTAATCTTCGAATGAGTACTGATTTTACGATGGAAAACAATTATTACTTGTATTAATTTTGACATGACATTGAACTATAATTAAAAATGATGGCTCGACAGAAACATTCAGCAGTTTGGTTGTGTAAAAAACAGTCAGAATGAACGACTAAAATTTATGAAGAGACCCAACCAGGAAATAATTGAAAACGTTGAATCGTTCAAGAGTGGATAATCATCTGTTTTTCGTTATCGACTTCATTGCGTGGTATACAGACAATCCTAAACTTGATTTGACATTGCAATGCTTGTGGGAATTTCAAATGCATCCAGAACAAAACAAACGGAGCACGTTTATTCATTTAGCACTTCTCGATCTTTTCTATTGTCTCAAAAATTAATATTTGTAAATCTAATCAAACTTGTACTCATCCCAGATAGATACAAACCCATCTTGAATGACACAAATACAATGAAGTATATGATACCATTTGAAGTCGAGTAATTATCTTTCAGTTCATTCTGCAAACTATTTAGAGTATGAACCCCAAAGAAATTGGCTAGTCGGTGTTGTCACACTATAATGGACAACATATGGTAATGATCTGGACATTTTAGCAGCTTTAGCATTGACAAACATTGTGTCTGTCTTTTTTATTTATTTTTCTTTCATCTTTTCTCAACTCATTTTCAGCTAAATCTTACTGGTTGACCATGTGTGTACTAGATTTGCAAAAACTATTTTTAATTTCTGTTTTGTATTCTTCAGTTTCTATAGACATGGGGTTGAAGTTCATTTTGTCAATGATAGAATAGTGTTTTGCATGTGGTTCGAAGACTATCTAAATAATATGAAATGGCTGAAGGTAGTGGTAATAATTTTGAGAATTCGTTTGAAAACCCTGTACGCATCCCAGATTGATACAAACCCATATATATATATATATATATATATATATATATATATATATATATATATATATATATATATATATATATATATATATATATATATATAACAGTTTATCCCTTGACATAGGCAGAAATTCAAAGTTTGTTTATTCCGTATATCGATTGAGTCATAGATCCTAAAAGAAGCTAAATGCAGTGTCATAACCTAATCGATTATTTGATGTCATCCTCTAATTATGCGTTCTATTTATAAAGAACTTTATGTGGCTGTTGAAAAATATTTCTTAGGAACAAGATTTAATTACAATGAAGAGAACATTATTTTAGCTTGTACCAGGAATTCTGAGTAAAACAGGACATTCGTTATAAAGTAGCACACAATTCATAAGATTTTTCTTATCACATCTGGCTGGTATCCAGATTTGTATTCCAGACTGATTTTTGATTACCAGAATTTATTTGATTGCACAAATACTGCATACGTAATAAATAGAAGCATGAAGTGTGTTTATGAAGAGTGAAATTTTCAAAAGTTCACACACATAAGTACAATATTAATGAAATTTTGAAATGTTCACATACAAAGAATATTTAAAAAATATGAATTGTTCACATGTTTACATACAAACAATGCTTGTGTAGTTTAAATTTGCGAACGTGCATCATAAATGATGGAACACTGACCACACGGATATTGGATAATGTTTCTAGTAAGAATATAACATGTTTAGATTCGATAGTCACATTTACTGACCTATTATATAGTCCATTTCATTCTGTAAATATTCATCATCTTGCGCATTAACTTCAATGGGTGTGTGAAAGACATCGAACAAATCTGTAAAACAGTATTAGGCCCATTTCAGATCCGCATAAATGAGTGTTGTACTAAGCACTCAACTTGATTGATGCGCAAAGCAAATGTTTAACACTGAAAATTCCGTTTCAGTTTGGTTTGACTTTCATCCTCGCTAGAACAGATGCAGAAAAATTGTTTTCGCTAGAAACAGCTCATGAGGATTGAAAATGAATGTTTGACTTGAGACGGTGGATACATGTTCTTATTAAATTCACTATCCGCCTAAATTAAAAATATTTTTATCGAGTTCAACAGTATGTTTAGTTTCTCTCTGCCATCGCTTCAAAGTAGAATTTAAATGTATATAAGATTTTCAAGATGACGAAGTAAAGCACATGATAAAACCATGACATACTTACGAGAAAAGGCTTTAGAATGGACATTACTGTAAAGTATGTATTATATATTTACCATTAATTTCAAATACATTTGGATTATCTTGGAAAAACATTTTAAGAATACCGTTAAGTATAGAAATTTTTTATTAATTCGAGAGAATTGAGAGGATGAATTTAAATGTGATTGATTGTTTCAAAAACTTTAAATTAGAATACAAGAAATTAAATTATAGTTCAGTTTTGTTTCTTGTTGTATAATATATTTTTGTGCTTTATTTCTGTCTCTTAGCTGTTTATTAAACTCTATATGTTTACAGGTGTACAGTATATGCGGTAAAGGCAAACAGAAACGGTTACTATCTTGATTGAACAAATTTTATTTATTACAAGGTAATCTTTTCTGCATTCATCAGGTATATCAAATATAATTCTACCTTTGTGTCTTTTATTTTTGAAAGATATTATGTCCCTCTATCTTTTGAAGAAAGATCAATTATCAATTTAGATCTCACCAAAGTACAAATGAAATAGCTGCCAGTACACGTGTTAAAATTGCCGCCTTATCATGACCAAAGTATTCTTATCTCACTTGTTAAATATCAGCTCGTTTTTTTCAAAGTAAGAATTTATAATATTTGGCGCTATTCACAGGTTGGGCGGAGACGACGCATTGATCCAGGACTTCATTATGATAAAGATACAAGGATTAATATAGAATTATGAATACGTCATTGGGTTACAAAATATGCCGTATCTTGCGAGAGAAAGGTACTGCGTCACCGTCAGAACCAGTTTCTTGTACTCTAATTGCCAAGATATGTCCGTGCTAAAATGAGGAGTATATGTGTTCAATCAAAATTCTATTTACCCAATGAAAAATTCCCGTATTATGTAATAATTATTATATTGTGATTAGGAGTTTAATATTTACTCAGCCGATTGTTACATCACCTTTTTTAAAAAAACAACGTTATTATTTAGGTCTTGTGGCGACAGGCAAGAATACAGGAATGACGAAATCAGCAGCATAGTTTGAGATGTGAATGTATACGAACAAGCATTTATGATTCATTCTGTCAGTACCAGTTGATACAGAGAACAGTTACATTTGACGAGTGTCGGTTTTGACGTTTTTTTCTACGAGTAAACACTTTTGATGGTATCTTAATTCTGACAAGGCTAATTACTTGCACTTGGTATTTCTTATCTTTTCATTTCATGGTAATATTATGACTGCTGGGGGTAGGTGGTGTGCTGGTACTTATAAGTATAGTTGATATACTAACTGGGCCAGAGTGAATTTAAATAGCATGAGCTTCATCCATAAATAAGAAATCATGAAATTTCCAGAAATTCAAATTTCAGTTCTGTCAATATATGAACAACTGCAAAATTTTGTTGATCAGTTGGATCGAGCATTTAACACAAAAGAAAATAAATTATAAGACAAGGCAGACTATAAAACAATTAGTGATTCGAACGCAAAATTAATACTTATATGATTTTTATTCATAACATAAGCTACCTTGGATTTAATTCAATAGTTTTCAGAGAGATGTTAGAACTATATCACAAGGTTACAATGAAAAGATCAATGTCAGAAAACAGCGACAATGTATATACTTTTACAACTTTTTTCGGGATAAACGTGCGGGAGAGGCTATTGTGCTGAAAAAAGATTTATTAGAATAAAAGCATTCGTTTCTCTTTCTCAGACATGAATCATACTTACGACAATGTTTCATAAAGGATGGAGATTTACGGATTAGATTTAATAATGATAACAGTAAAATAAACAGCATCAGCCCTGAGAACAAGATGGTTATAGCAGTGCAAAATGAATATTGAATAAATAAATTATTAAGGGTATTAAGGTAGTGCATTTATGTTTCTTATCACCACGATGCACAGACGTATTGCCTTGGTTTGTACAACCTGATGTGACCAACAAATACTTTCCATTCTGGTCTAAAACTGTGTTTTATGGTAGAATTAATTTTTTGCTGCCTTTCATTGAAATAGAACAGTTCTGGCATCGTCTTTAATTCTATATATCTTTCTAGTTAGTATTATAGTTCATCCATGTCATGTTCTTTTGTATATACCCCTTTTATTGGCCAGTAACATCTACTGAAACTCTAGAATCCATGACTGGTGTGACATCTCGGACATCCTTACCAGGATTTACAGTATCATCGATTCCAGGTTAAGTATCTACAATATAATCACTGGAGGTGATCGGCGTTAAGGATATACTGGTTTACCATGTATCTGTTTGCGGTGGTGCTTTTTCATTGTACCCGTACTTCGGTAGTTCTGTCACTAAGAAATGTAAGTCAGTTCCCGAGTAGTCTTTATGCAAATTTAATGATACTAGCATGATGCTTTCTTTCTTCATGACAAAATAATTTTAAAAAGTCATTATTTTTTTATTATTTAGAAAACAGTTGTATTTCTTGAAAATTAATATTGAATATTACAAATATAATTATTTTTAATAACCTTTAATAACATGTTAACACGTTTCATGCATGCCACCTTGGTTGCCAAATGGGATGTTGCGAAGATATTCAGGAAAAATCCAAATTTTGGAAAAAGTTCGGATGTAAAAACAAAACCAAAGAATTAGTTTATACTTTGTTTTACTAGCGTATGTTAAATGTGTGAAGTGCGTGTATTCCTTTGTAAGATTGATAATCATCCTAAGATTTGAAGAATAGTAGTTTTTTTATATTTGAGTTTTACGTAATTTCTTAAGTCCATCAAATATTTTCTCATCTGTTCAGTGAGTTTTATGTTTACTGGCCCTCTGTGATAAATATCTTGCCCAGGTGTTGGCATCCTACTCAAAGTTTCTCTGACTAATATATCCATGGTATAGCTAGTAAACTGTAGGCTTCAGTGTGAACACTTCCGACCGATTGATATCAGCAAGCTCTCTAATGTCAGGACAAAGTCTCTCACAGGGCGTCAGCCATTGTATAGGCTTAATTATCTCACTTCCGTTAAAGTTTCTTTTGTTACAACCTTACAACAATTAACACATAACAATTTCAACCACTCAAAGATACTAATCATTTCATTTTTGGGATGATATATACATTTTATGTGCTTTTGTCTCAGGATAATTTTGTTTCAAATAATATAATGGGAAATATGATTTTATTTTGCTATACGTCAGAATAACATTTCTTTCTAGCTGTCAACGACGGAAATTGAAAAACGTGCCAGAATTATTGGTCTCTAATATCACTGCGGTATACCGTGGTAGGTAGGTATCGCGTTTCTCTGAGGAGTATCCGGATATACCGCGGTACAAATTTATCGTGGTACCTAGCTCTAATAATCATCAGCATCATTTACAAGTATTTAGAACAGTATAATCAACTTCATTACCACCACTCTCAATCATTTTTGATAAAGATTGTTCACCAATGAGTGTACTTTAAAATACCTTTGTCGCCTCCTGAGATTTTGCTGAGGAACATGGTAATATATAGAATCCCATGGGTATTCATCGCTAATGGCGATGCAAAGTGTGATTTTATCGTTGATAAATAAACAAGCGTCAGAATGCCAAAAATATGTTGGATAATGCACCAAAATGTACTTCCCCTAAAGCGACGTAAATGTGGTCTATAGAAACTAAAGAATACAAGCAAGAAATGTACATAACTATTCTAAAAGGAACATACGAATAGGAAACGGGTGACAACGTAACTGAAAAAAAAAAAAAAAGATTTGGTAAAGATGGCAGGGGAACAAATTAAAAAGATGTATGATATTTTTTTTACTGCTGGAGATGCTTAAATTTCCGAATCATTGCTCAGATATATTATAACATCATTTATAAGCAGATTTCAAACAAGAACATAAAGATGATTACATGACAATATATAGAATTAGATACTTCACTGGAATTTTAAATTTAATCTAGTAATCTTTATCCGGATTACGATTTATATTGATCTAACTTTTTAAATGTCGTCGCAAATAAATAGACGGAAAACAAAAAGAAAGGAAGATGAATATAGAGTTTGCAAACTTGAAATGGTTACATAGCAAAACCCAAAACGTATACGTAGATAACTTGGAAAATGTTCTCAAAAACATTAAAAACAACAATGGCGAAAATCTTTTTTAACGAAAGAATAAGAAGAATAAGATATTTCAATATGCTGCTAACATCCAAAGTGAAAAAAAATGTACTCGGTTTTACATTTTGCCCAGTCTCTCAAGTTCAAAATTATGATCCATTATTTAATAGATGGTAAAGCTGGTTATGTCTTGTTTACATGGTGAAAAAGTGAAGATGTTGACGTTTTCCAATCGGGTAAAATAGCAAAACCTGAGAAGTGCAATCTATTAAAGCCTCGAACAATCACCAAATGCTCTAACTTTGTTTCTGGTAATAAATAAGTTATCTTCATCTGCAATATCGTGCGGAGCAAACATTATTATTATCTCGGTTTTTCATGCAGCTGTTAAATCTGCTCTCACAAATGCAGCTACCATGCTGCTGACAAAACTTTTCTTAGATGCCAAAATGGCTTCACCATCCAAAATAATAATAATAATAATAATAATAATAATAATTATTATTATTATTATTATTATTATTATTATTATTATTATTATTATTATTATTATTATTGTTGTTGTTGGTGGTGGTGGTGTTGTTGTTGTTGTTGTTGTTGTTATTATTATTATTATTATTATTATTATTATTATTTATATACGACAACAAATTTATTATTGCATTTTTCTTAGGTAGTTCACAATCGACTACCTGAAACTACATGGACTATTTCCTAAAGAAACAATAGAAAATTAAAAATTTCTTGCGAAATACTTTAACATCTTTAGCTACTAAAAAGTGCAGCTTTTAGGAACATGGTAATGTCGCACGAGGCAATAAATATTATATTGTTACGTGTCTAGGATCGTACAAAAGTAACAAAGAAAAAAGTGAAGCCAACAAGCTTTGTAAAATTTAACAAAAATAATTTATTTCCCTTGAAAGCAAGGTAAAAATAAGAAAAAGGACTTACGGTTTATGAAACTAATCCAAAATTACTCATAGAATTAATAAATGTAAGTCCTATCAATAAAAAGTCCTAAGTGAATCACAGTTCGAATCCCGATGAAGTTCCATGATGGAAAGCGATGACGTCTTCAATAACCTGCTTTGTCCTGATGTGTCAACAGTTCCTTGTTGATTCACCAAGAATAATATTTCAGTTTGGAATTCCGAATAATTTCCAATAAATGTCCAGGGAAAATAAATTACTTTAAATTGAATTAAAATAAAAATTCAACTCAAACTAGTCACAACAAAAACGCCTTTGAGCTCCAAAGGTTAAAAGCAAGACTGGCTAAAGTCACTATGATAACGTGAGTTTTAAGCCTAACTAAAACGCAAAACAGATCCCCGGACGGGGTCACGTGGTTACTTTCTCCGAGCGGCGTAGAAACATTACATGCCAGTTATCAGGTACATTAGGTACGGATTTGATTCTGCTGAACGAATCTTACTATAAGATTGAATAATATAAAAAAAAACTTAAAAAGTTGTTTACTCCAAACTTGAAATTGGCTCTGAATCTAGTTCACCAATTAGCTACAATGTTTCTACTACTTCTTGTTTATCAGGTTAAATAACTAAACTGAATTTTCTGGAAAACTGTCAAATCCAGTGAATAAAGTTATCATTACAATAACATGTAATGAAATAGAATATAAAAAAAAATTAAAAAAATTAAAACTAAATTGCATATACATAACAATATATTTTGGCATTAGGCGCTGTACCCAAATTTCTATTAACATTTAATTTTGGGTGCAATCAACGCATCAATTCCTGACTTCACCATCGTTTGGAGACATGATTATGATAGTGATGAGAGCTAACTTTATTACAATTTTATTTATTTAATCAACAGTTTATATTCAAAATGTATACCGTTTGTCGTTGACTACAACAGGTATAAGGTACTAAATGGATGACAAAGTGTAGTGAAATAAAGGGGGACAAAATCTAAATAAAATTGTTTTGTTAAAAATTGATTTAATTCATTATTACATAGTACTGACCATATCAACAGTTTGGATAACATTAACAAAAAGCATGCAATTAAGATTTAGTAGTAGTAGTAGTAATAGTAGTAGTAGTAGTACAATAGTAGTACAATAAGACAACAATTATTCCTAAAATGTTAATTCAAAAAAAGATAAATATATAAATTATTATAACTATTAAAAATCTACTGCTTTCAAGACTTGACTAAATTTCTTAATATTTTAATTATGACAAAAGCATGAACCATTATTTGAAAATATTGTTTCTAATTATACTTGTAGTCGTCATTGAATTTTAAAACTTCTTTTATTGTCATCTGAATGTTGTAATCACCACTTGGATTCTACGTCCGTATGTTAATAGTTTTTTTCCGTTATACCAGTAGGTATCTGGTATGTATCTGCTGACATTTTTAACCGGCACGAGATTCTGTGACGCACCTGCCGGTCATCATATTCACTAGCAGTTTGGTCTCCTAAAATTAACAGATTCACTATTGCACTCGCCGCTGACGTCTATAGTTTCACAAATTACAAACGTTTGCTCAGACGGAGCAAGATATGGCTTGAAATTTGCAAGGTATGAATAGATTAAATAATTTTTCAGCAATATTGTAATTGTGCCTGATAAATACTTTCGGAGATTAAAGGTGGATTACGATTCATAACAGATCTGAAGCTGGCTATACTTTCTAAATAATTGTGCTTATGAACATTAGCTTTAACCGATAGCAATAGTTCTTTCTCATAATGTACCTTGAAGCTGCATATCTGCAATTTATACATGATCTTTTGTTTTAACTGTAGAAAAACGCTAATGAAAATCTTAATTAAAATGTATTTTTAAAAAAAACAACAAACATTTCACTATTGAGTCATGTTCCTTTAAGAGTGTTTCGACGACGAATACCATTGTAAATAGCTGGAACCTAGCAAAAGTGGAATCGAAACGACATAATAAAATTGATATAGCGCAAGTACTGTAAACAATGAACAATGTTACATACATTATTGATACTGATTAAGAAATTGTGTGCATGCATTCTGCTCTTCCTTGCTTTCACTCCCACAGACACTTTGACTCACGGATACCATTTGCTATTACCTTCAAGATGATGGTAGCAGATGTTCTTACAGATCTTTTCCTATAGACAATGCAACCTTTGGCTGCCAATAAACTATTTTCATAATTACACATACGATTATACTCCCATTTTAATCACAAAAGCAGCTATGGTAATATAAATAAATGCTCGTGGAGAATGTTGTTTTGATACAGAAACGAGACTCCTCAATCATGTCCAATATTCATTGTACTGCTTTAGTCCACACTTTAATTCAAATATTGCTTCATCGGATTTCGTCATATTTGTTGAATTTCTATTGAAATATATTTTCATATATGAAGATATTATCTATCAAAATAAATTACAGCTATACAAACTTTCAAATTTAAATCTTAATCAACGTTTTTAGTTTGAGTGTGCACTCATGTTGAGTATTTTCATAAATTTGCGCCTGTAAATAAAAACGTCATATGTTACATTTAATGGTGACAGTGAAAGCTGAGTTGCCAATAAATATAATAAGTTGGGGAATTTGCTGTTATAGTGACATGTTCTATTGATCCTGCAAATGTATCAAATTATATCAATTACTGTAGCAAATACATCTTCAAGGTAATATTATATTGTTTGACATATTGCTTCGTTGTAGAGATAACATATCTGATTGCTACTCTTTTATGGTTTTATTTTGTTCATTATTGTGCGTGTCAGTCTATCTGGTCATCTTTTTCTCTCGTGTGATATTTCACAAGAACGATTAGTATATGACTAATCTTATTTATATATCCAGCCAGATATGTGTATCAATCTATTGATCTGTCTATTATAGATATGTCTACTTACAAGTAGCAGACATTTTAGAGAATTGTGTGAAACAGAGTGACAGACATACCCATTAGTTAAGTGTGGTAATGGCCCTCAAGTCTTGTTTTTACGACTATGTTCACACACTGAATGTATGTTCGGAAATGGTGTTTCTTAGCTGTATATAAGATTAATAAATGCGTAACCTAAGTTTATCAAGGGCAATGACTCGGGTCTTAGAGTTTAATTCAGTTTTGCTCATCATTAAAACAGTTTGAGATTTCCATTTTTTTAAATAAATTTCATGAAATATTCAGAAGTTTTCAATACAGACGAATGGATGGACAAGGACAATTTATTCCTTTCAGCTGCGAAGGGCGGTGATTTTTTTTTACTTGTCTCCCTGCGTTTCAGACGTTTCAATGTTCTCTGTTACATTTACGTACGCTTGTGACATTTACTGTTTCTACGAAACACATAACTAACTGAAAGTGCTGTACCGTCAGTAAATGTCATAAATTCTAGGCGTGACGTTTATCAGTGTTTGTGACATTTACCAGCGTTAAACTCACCGTTGACATTCGGACATTTACCTGTGACTTTGCAGGTGATGTCACTTGTAAATATCACTACAGTAGTGGCATTTACGGGTGTTTGTGACACTTAGAGGCGTTACAATAATCGGCCAGGACAATAAAAGATACCTCATCTTTGATAACATATTATTGCTTTTAGATGCTTATTTTCAGTTACCGATACAAGTTGTTGTGAAACATAATCAAGTGAGCGAGCGAGAGAGAGAGAGAGAGTCTTTTTATTAAATTACTTGCACAATTATTAAATTATAGTAAAAAGCGTCAATATGGAGACACAGAGATTCGTTTCTTTCCGACAATGATACCGATAACATCAACAGCTTGTCTGTTAAGGCGCAGTTCCAAAATCAGTCTGACACAACCAGACGATTTACTTGCTATTTAATTAGATACCGAGATTTATTTGAGGTAGCTCCCCAAGAATGAATACTACATGATTCATATACGTGTATGAACATAATCAACTTTTAGGGTCGGTTATAAGTGAATTCATCCGTCTTCCATCGACTGAAAGATCTCCTAGAGCAATTGAAATTCGATATGTATATCAATCCCTTTTTTAAATGACCGGTAACCAGTGCCAAAGCGAATGACTGATTCGATGGGTTATGCATCTTCTCTAATCTTGTATTTACATAATGATAGCACTATGCAATAGACCTTTTATACCTATCCCAGTTGACTTTTATCAGTTACTGTCCGATATAAGTGCAAAATCCGATAATTGAATTTGCTCATGCATTCACGAATGCACTATCACACGTTATACCTCTCAAGACTTGATTGATTCGACTATATTAACTTCGTATCCTTTTCAGTAGATCCAGCCCTTGCAACTACGATAAAGATATGAAGAGAATCTGTTTAGCAGATTCTTGATTCTTTGTTTGTATGTATTACTGACGATATATTCCTAAGTCTAATTTAATTCATGACCATATGCAAATCGTGTTTTATGCTTGTCCTTACACTGAATGAAGTACATTCAAAGAAGAATGCGTGCAGGCAAACAACTGCATTGATAAAGCCGCATAAGGACAATAGAATAACCTCTTGACTGAATTCATGGCTATTTCTTGACCATTTTAAACGTTTCGTTATAAACACAAAATTTTGACATGATTGTTGTTGTTGTGAGTTGCGCGCAATTTTTCAGCACAAAATAGGCTATACATGGCATCCAGTATAACTGTTGGAGGAAGAACCCTGGAAAGAACCATCTACCCACGGGAAGCTACTGGCAAGCTTTCTCACATACCCACATTAGAAGCGCCCGAGACTCGAACCCACGTGGACAACGGTGAGAAGGCAGTGATTGGTAAAAGCGAACGCTTTAGACCACTCGACCACCCGGGGCCCTAAACTTTGAAATGAAAAAACGGGCATTAAAAATACATCGTCTCGAAAGTAATGAATATATTAATATGGCCAAATAAAGAGAACACGACAATATCCTCATAGGGTTTCTTTGACGATTCCAGGTGAACGAGTTTACATTGCATATAATAGTTGTGAGAGTTAGCAGTTTCAAGGACTACACCAACTCACAGCAGCAACTGCTTTCTAAAAGATCAGTCTGATTTAAAATTCTTTGGTCTCAATTTGCCAGAAATATAGATTTCTGGTAGTTTCAGAGAAATAGATTACCTACGAAGAAGGCATGTCAAGTGCTTTATGGTGGTTAAATAAAAAATATTAAACAGATAACTTTGTGCATAATTTAATCAAGAGTCATCCGACAAACTTTCCAGCTAAGAAGCAAGTATGGTCACAAGTTGTTTAGATTCTTCACATTATTGTAGTTACTGTTGATGAATGAAACAATGTTACATTCAGTTAAAACAGTGTTACATTCAGTTAAAACAGTGATACCTTCTGTTCAAAACAGTGTTAGATTCTATTAAAAACATATTTACATTATGTCAAAAGCAATACAACCGTTCACGGTTCTTAAAACTTAAGCAGTTCGTGTTGATACGACGAACAGTTCATAGTGAGCTTGCATATGTAAATGAGTACTGAATGCACGAAAGCAACACTTAGGTTTGTAAATATTATATCATGGTTCAAAGAACGGCGCACCAAAATCATAGAAACTAACCATGCTCTTATCGAGAGCTACCGATCTCTTTTTCATTACGGACGAAATTAAACAGTAACAAACACAAAAAGCAGATATGTATTAGCGTATAGATTTTCAGCGATGAAAGAGGTCAGAAAGTTTTATACTTAAATCTACTTATATCGTGGCAAGTCAACGAAGGAATAGAACAGTCTTCTTCCCAAATTGGAATATCTGATTCGCCACTCTCTCTCTCTCTGTGTGTGTGTGTGTGTGTGTGTGTGTGTGTGTGTGTGTGTGATTTGTATTTTTAACGTAACTTTAACAATTTTTCAGTCATATCGCTACGATGTCTGCAGTGTGGTAGTTAATAATGATGTCTAGCACTGGGGCATCATGCCGCAGACATGTAGTATGATGCCCCACCCAATCAGAGTATCCTGACACCGGGCCGACCAGTTCTAACACTAACCTCTTAATGCTGAGCACCAAGCGAGGCAGCTGTTTGTACCATTTTTATAAGTCTTTGGTATGACTCGGCCGGTGTTCGAACCCGCGACCTCCCGCATCCGCGGCGGACGCTCTAACCATTAGGCCACTGCAGCGGTCCTGTCATTCTGTAGTATATAACCCTTACCAATTGAAGGCAGGCCACACAGCAGTAATGATTTAAGGAGTTAGTATATAAACAGTTTGCTGCTATCCACCGTGACCCGTGACTCTTTCGCATAGTTGACCGTATATTCAAACATATTGGCCTGAACTCCGATAATCTGCTTGTCTACACAGGGATGGCATTATTTAACCAGCCAGAGTTAATGAAGCGTACAACCTGTGATGGATTTTTCAATTGCTTTAAGTTGATGAATAGATGAACTTTCTGGTTTACATTCGGATACAGGGAAAGAAATATAGCCATTAGCACTCCAGTGTACGCGACTTTGCAAATGTCCATCTATACCACTAACCACTTACAGCAAAATGTGTTCGATGACATGTATAAAATCAAAGAAATGGAAAGCTTATAACTGATTTTAACTCTCATTCACATCTTTCGTTACCAGCAGTTACCCGAATGTTCACGTTGTTTCTTGAGTAGTTTCAAATTAATCAAATTATATGACTTATTTTACATCGATTTACTGACCCTAGTTATTTTACTTTCTAGTCTTTATATTGAGTTTCATTTAAGTATTAAAAGACTATTGAGCACAGTGCTATTGACTATGCGCCTTGTACATGTATTTACTCATTTATTCTGCTATTCAGAGATGTCCGAAAGCGCAACTAAATGTACAGAAACTGCCACATTTGCATTCAGCTGAATACAATTGAATTTCCCTTATCTTTTCTGTATGCAAATTTACAATTATGCAGACTTTAATAAACCTTTCCTTGGTTGCAGCGGTTTTTACAATATAATGTAATTTATCTTGACTGGCATTCAAAGAAGCATAACCAGGATCTCCTGTTAACTTGGAATGTGTAAGGGCAACCAAAGGAGCACCATAGTTGTTAAATGTAGTAGTCCGGTTCAAGGATTGCTTATTACGTACAGTTGTCTTTTCTGGCTCCTACAGTAGTACATATACATCTGTAGATGATGAAATACCGTTAAAGGCGAGAAATTTGGTTTAGTTAAATACTGATAGCTTCAGTCTAATTTCAGGAATGATTGGAATAATTATCAGCTTGTGCTTCAAAAATGATGGACCAGCATAATGTGGAAACTCGACCATCGGGTTGTGATGATGGTGGTCTTTTCCGATTGTGATAATGTTAACAACAGTTCCATTGGCCCCATTTAAAAGTCCATATTATTACAAACAATGTTATTTCTTCGTTACGATTTCCTGCAATCTGATTGATCAGGCCATTTTGAATTGCTTTTGTTCATACCTGTATGAATGGTACAAAATATAATAATTTTGTCCCGATCACAGGCACTACTTTCTTCGACATTCACAGAATAATGTGTAAAATATTTGCAAGGTAAACGAGGTCAATTTGATCAATGCGTGTTTCATATGTATAATAAATAATGCTGTGAATGATAAGAAACAAACAACAAAAAAGGCAAAAAGAATGACTTTATAAGATTATAAAAATATAAATCTGAAAATGAAACTTGGAACCGACATAAATTGTAGAAATCAAGAGAGAGAGAGAGAGAGAGAGAGAGATAGAGAGGCCCTGACATTCCTAATGTATGACATTCCAAATGTTTTTCCAGGTTACATGCTGACTGGTACATGTTAACATAGTTACATCAAGTAAGGCCAAGATGCGTCGATTATTCGAGCAAGACTCAATCATTGTTTTCACCTAGCGATTAGACAAGCTTTTGCGTTTATGCCTATAGGCATAAAAAGTACCTAGACGAAAATTTTAAAGAAGTTATCATTAGCTTCATTTGTCATTCCAGTTTTTGAACTTTGCCATATCACCCATAAAGACAGTGTAAGCTGTCCTTTATTGTCGTCGATAAGTTGTTGGGACAGAATCAGCTGAAACGAAAGCTAGTGTTGGGACTTAAAGGTATGTTCAAGGAATTAATATGGATAGACCCCGATAAAGAAGAGCGGTTAAACCTAAACTTCTTGAATTGACCTGGAAGGTTGTAGACCAGATGTTTGAAAAAAGCGTCATGCTATTTTCGCGTATGTAGCCTTGCAATCTCTCTCTCTCTCTCTCTCTCTCTCTCTCTCTCTCTCTCTCTCTCTCTCATGCATACACGAAAATACATAGACACAAACGCACGTTGTCATGGATACAGTCAATAAAATACATTAGTCTAAATTGTATGTGGCCACTAAACTGGGCATTTGCCAAAGAGACATGTTCTTGACATTTTTAAAAAGTGACATAAATTACAACTGCTTGTTGTTGTTGTTTTTTTGTTTTTTTTTTAAGGAAAGATTCTTTATTGATCGTAATCATAGACAGCACCCACTCCCGTTCCATAAACAATGGCGATTATCTTACTCCCTCTATGAAAAACAATCCTGTTAAGGAGATTTTTTGCCAGTTCCGGTAAACTATGGCGTATTCCACTAAGTTAAGGCTGTCAATTTTCAAAATAGCGAATGTTATACACAAGTTTTGTTAATTAGGCGGTACTCCCAAATTTCCACATGGAGTAATATGGGTAAAATAATAAATAAAATGGAAATGATTGTTGCACTTTAATCATATGTATATACGTTAACCATGGATGTAACTTTGGGTACGTGGGCTAGATAGTTCAGTGGAGGCTATTCACAAAATGATTTAATGAACATAGGTGTGCCATATTGTCAGCAGTTTGTTGCATTGTTATGTTTGGCTGTATACAAATTACGGCTAATGATTGCTAATTTGCAAGTATTCATGCATGATTAGACCATTTTAGGATGGTCTGTTTAACAATTTATAACAGATGTTTCCTTATTTTTTTTATTTATTAGATTTAATGATAAGGATTGATCAGTTTATATTCTTTACTTTCTATGAAGTATAAACTGAAAAAGTGCTTGACATACAGTTGTACAGCGTTTTGTTCGATTCATACTTCAATCAACGTAATTAAAAGAAATGATCAACCCTCAATTGCTATTACCAGAGAACATGTATCTTAGACACTTGCAAAGATAACATATCCACCCTCTTTAGAGTTACTTTCTTGGATTGGAAGATCCATTGCAAACAAAAGGACAATTATCAGCTATACAGTACAATAATTGTTCACCGTTCAATGTTTTCAAATTATGACATTAAAATTTATAGTCATTTGACTTCCTCCAGTCTCATTTAATATTCTCAGAAAGATTAAAACAATTCTTAGCTCATATTCATTATGCATGTGACGAACCATTTTGGCGAGATTTACAGAAATGATAATATCATGCCACAGCACTGCAGTTCGTATTTGACTTTGGCGGCTGAACACTGAGGAGCAAGGACATGTGGAGTTCACCCCAACCCCAACCCCCAAAATAAACTTAAAGTCGAAGCCCTCGCCATGATTTGTCAAAAATGGTTCCATTTTTAAGTACCAAAATAAAAATTAATTCCATCAAACCCAACTAAATTCTTAGGCCGTCCATGAAACCAGGATTCAGCACAATCATATCCAGAAAGGCCTTCTTGAAGTGAGTTTATGATACTCTTTGTAGCCTTTCAGAAATGGTCATGCCAATACAACTTAACACGTGACCTAGAGAATACTTATATATGGCAATATGCATTGACACCAAGTACAGATTCCACTATATGTTTGAAATAGGATTGTTATTAAGTCAAAATAAATGGACGACAGTGTGGCTGTTTGTCTCTTGTTTGCTTTTTAAAGTTTTAGTTTTATGTTTTAAAGTTTTGCTTTTCAACGATTTAAATATGCTTGCACGATCATTCAAATCTATTGATTACCAGTAGTTTACGTTTGGTAGCCTCTTCTGTTGTTTCAAATGGAACTTGTTAAATCTGTTAACAGGCTCTCTGTTTTTTCTGCTGTCGTGGCCCAATAGTGAAGGGTACCCCGTAAAGATGTTTCCAGATATTTTTTTTTCTTTTTCTTACCAAATTAGTTACCCGGTTTTGCTTTTTCTCTTTGAGTGCACTAATAGTCATGTGTTTATCACCAACTGCTGATGTCCAATAAAAGTTATTTTCAAAAGCACGTCTCCTGATCATCATATTATGTACATCAAATTTGAAATATTGATGGTGGAGGGAAACCTATCATTCTAATAACATGACATTGTTGTATCCAGACATCAATTCAAAACCTATTTTAAAACGCTATTCTAAGTGGAAATTGCAAGAAAAAAAACTAATGTGAAAAACTTATTAGTGGTGAATTCCGAAACTGGTGTATTACTGCTAGTTTACCAAAGTAATGTCCTGGTGCCCGCAATTTCGCATTTATATCTGAGTGTCATCAAGAACTTCTTGGACAACATTGGCAACTTCTTGACGGATATCAAGAGAAGCATCAGATAGATGACAAAAACTCGTGCTTCCAGCAGCATCATCTGGGTCTGTTTACAGAAGAGCATGACCTTCGTCATTGTAATAAACAGCCTTTGATTTGAATTCAACTGTGCGGATGCTGCTCAAATCTGTATTGACTGATACAATTTGTTTTTGGGGGGAAGAGGTAACGTTATTTCTCAGTACAAGGTAGGCCATACTCGGCGGTCAGTATAACTGATGGAGAAAGAAACCGGGATAGTGCCGCTAAGAACCAACTACCCACAGGAAATTGCTGGCAGCTTCCTCACATACCCGACATTGGCTGAGCTCGAGACTCGAACCGACGCGGACAGAGGTGAAATGGCAGTGATCGGTAAAGGCAACAGCTTTAGATCACTCGTCTACTTGGGGTCCCCGACTGGTACAAACAAATTTCCTATTTAAATAAGAATGATTATTATGCATTAGTCAGTAATATAGTATTGTCTTAAATCTCTTTCTTTGAATAAATGTTTTTCCTTTGTTTTTCCTACAGACAGTGAAACGACGTACATATCTTCCGGTAATAAAAGAACCTAGGCACAAAGGCTCTGATATTCTGCAGTGAGAGTAAACTGAAGTTAATAGCTGCGAACCTTTAGAAGTATCATATTTGACCTGGGTTCTAACCAATATTATCTGTATTCCGAGAGCCGATGTAACATTTTGGGGGTTCATTCACTTCTTGTGGGAAGTAACACACATTGTTCGCTAGACGCTATATCAATATGACTAAAAATATCACCATGGTATTTTCTGCAGATAAGCTGTTGTTCTACAATGGTCAAATGTCTAAGTTCCGGTAAATTAATTATGGCTTCCTATTCTCGGTTCTATGTCTGATAGGTAAGTGTGATATCTTTTTTGCGCGTCATCTCTTGCCACTTTCATCTCATGTTCGTTCATATCAAATATTACAATGTCCTGTACAGTAGGACATGTGTTGTCATTCGAAAGCTCTATTAGAACAAATTTCTTTGTTAAAGTTTCCTTACATTATTATAGTCCTTTCAAACGCTTTCAACTGTGCTTTGTTTTAATACAGGATAATACTGACAGTCAGACGAAAGGTAAATGACACATGCTTTGATATTCTCATGTCTATGCGGCGATTTATGTTGTAAATAAGTGATATTTCCACTGTTTAAGCCATTAAACCAAATAATTAGTTTAACTACTAAAAGCTAGACTGCTACTTTCGTGTCAGGAGCTGTGCCCACTCATTGCAATTCAGGATGTTTTAGTGATATGACCAGCTAAATCTTTCTTTATATTGACTCCACTTGTCAATTTACACAGGAACATATTGCAGCTCGGTACAAAACTTACATTAGTTGTCTTCATGTAAAACCAGACATACTGATGTGAAGAAAAACAATTCCCATTACCAGATATATCATGACAAAATGTTTGTATTATCTCTTGAAATGTTTCTCAATTCATAGCGAGATAAATCTGATAATGAAGTTACATCTGAGTTGCTAAAGTTCCGGTTTATTATACTGTGTGAATGAGGCTGGTTTCAAATGTAGCTTCCTTGAAGTAAGACGAGGAGTTATTATTGACAGAAAAATTACTTGCATAATGATGACTGGAAGCCATCTTTCCTAGCAGACTATTATTTTGTTTTGTACCGTATGAAAAAGTACTGTTTATATTACTCAGTATTCAGATAATAGAAAGCAATGTTGTTACTAGGTAATACCGTGGGGCCCCGAGTGGCCGAGTGGTCTAAAGCGCTCTCCGTTACGGATCACTGCCATCTCACCTCTGTCTGCGTGGGTTCGAGTCTCAGATTCGGCGAATGTGGATATGTGAGAAAGCTTGCCAGTAGCTTCTCGTGGGTCGGTGGTTCTTTCTGGGGGTTTCCCGGTTTCTTCCTCCACCATTAATACTGGCCGCCATGTATAGCCTAGCTTGTGCTGAAAAATGGCGTTAAGCCCTACAACAACAACAACAACAACAACAACAAGGTAATACCGTAGTTATTCCAATAGAATCTCCCCTTTTAATAAATGCAGGCGCCTTGTTTCCACAAAAAGGAAATTTCTACCTTATCGAGGCATGTAGATCGTATATATTCATTATGGCATTGTTATGTATATATAATCTGTATTATTTCTTAGCTTTTTTAATAATTATAGCTATGTGCATTTGAACGGATCCAAAATCAAGTTAATAGTGTATCAGACCAGTAAGATTTATTTCGTAAACAACACAATACATAGCTAGGTATTTCGCTATGATAGTGGATTAAATATTAATATCATGATTAAGCTGGTCATATTTACTTGTATTTGAGTTAAAGATACAGTCTTGATTCTGCCCTTAGAAAATTCTAATTGGAAAAGTCCATTAGGTTGACAGAGCATTTCCAGAAAATGGAATTGCGACTTCGGCAACTAGAGGGGTATATAGTCTTGTTTACCTAAAACTTATTCATTCTTGTCTTAACACCTGAAGTAGAATCAGTCTTGTTGTTGTGCTCAGCTTTTCATTTGGATAGAATTATTAAATCATAATATTATTCACTGGAATTACAAATTGCTCAATAATATTCATGGATTGGAACATTAATTTGGAATTATAGTGAATTTAGACAAGGATATTTTGGACTATATTATTATGATACATTAAAAGGCTGTTAGCACAACGCCACACTCCATGCTATTGGCACATTAGCACATTCAAGAATGCAGAAACATTGACGCATTCAGTATCGGAATATAATTGGAATACACTTCATACACTTGGACTTGTGATAGAACTTTTAGGACTATTTGAGATCTAGTTAACAATACTATAAGTTCTTTTTAAATGTTCACTCTGTATTCAAGGGAAATACACTGGTTTTCTGTCTTTTCCGTTTCTTACTTTAAGACCACATAGTCGACAAGAAGGTCCAAATAATTAAAACAGTACACGAGGAATTCAAAGACTGTAAAAGAAATCAAAACAACTTAATTTACAAACGTTTTCAATTAAAAAATGATGTGCGATATTCAAGACCCCACCCCACCCCACCCCTTTGGAAATTTCGCTGCCACGGAGACGTTTACTAGAATTAATACGGTATTTCCTGAAAGAATGAAACTTCGACTTATAGTATGAAAAACAATTTACAACGCAATAGGAAAAAATGCTGGAGTGAACATAAAAAGTGAATCGTGGCTAAATATTTTGGAATGAAATTCAAATATTCACAGCTTGAAAGGTGTCAGTAAAATTTGCAATAAAGTAGGTAGTTGCAGTTCACATATCTTCTATCCAGCTATTATTATCTATCGGTTAGCCTGCACGTAAACAATTGTTAAACTCCTGTTGGACAAGTAAAGTCAATCGTAAACAAATCTAACCTAAATTGCCATGGGTTGGGGTTGGCGAGTGACTTGGTCCAACAGGATGGTCCCTTTATTGATCCAGGAATTGACTCAGAAGATGAATACCGAAGAGTTTTTCCACTGCATGGAAGATAAGGAGCCGAGAAGATGGTTTTCTTCACCATGCAGAGAGGGAAACCAGGAAGGACGGCCCTGAGGAATTGAGGACATCTAACAATCAACATATAAAAGAAATTTGGAATTACAATGAAAGAATGAAGAAAAAGTGTGCTTCTGAGACTCCTTCCTGTGGAGTGGATTCCAGTGATCCTAGTGATGTGATGGAATTTACAAGACAGGGAGAAAGGACTGATTCATACAAGAATTAAAAAATGGATAAAGAAAGGAACTGAATTGGAAAAGATAATGGACATGTTTTTGAAAGTAGAATTTTGTTAAAATAGGAATTAGTTTATGGATAATGAATGAAATGATAATGGACATGCCTTAGAAAATGAAGAATGACAAAGGAACTGTTTTTGTATAACTTGACTGCAATACATTACTGAATACAAGAGAAAGACAAAGGAACTGAATTTGCTAACTTATTTGTAATGCACTATGTGAATATGAGGACTATTTTTCAATACTGTATTTGTAACTTTTGTTATCAGATATTGAGTATATATACCTGTGAATCGAAAGCAGATAACCAGAAACTGCAATGCAGAAAGACTTTATGTGTAAAATAGCGATACAGAACTTGATTAGATAATAATAAATAGATTTGATGGACGAACAGACAGCTACTAGAATTTCTGACTGCTTATACTGCCTTTTACTTTATCTTCTACAGCTGTTAAATTTATAAAAATTTAGGTGCATAGATAATTTGAAATGGAAACCAAAAACTTTAAAAATTGTACGTTTACTAATTACGAAATATTAGGGATAATGTACGTCTACTAATTACGAAATATTAGGGATAATGGAAATCAATATTACTAACTATATACAAATCTAAATTAATTTAATTGATATGACAATAATGTGTGTAAAACATCAGTGAGTAGGACTCAAAGAAATTGTGTGGCACGTGCACATGGCGGTCACTATTGAGAGCGCAGGTTGTGCACGTGCCCCATGTGTCTAATAGACCCGAATAAAGTTGAGCAGCTTATGCTATAGTAATTAAGAGATAAAAACTAAAAATTTCTTCCTCTGATAATAAAATAATATGGTAATACTAAGTATTTAACATAAAAAAGACTTTAATTAAACTAATTTGGAAATTTGAATTGGTGTACAAACCCTATTACAAAATTTTAAATCAAAATTGTTTAAAATAATACATAATGTACATACACTTGGAAAAAACAGAAATACATAAAAACCCTTTCACTTTAGAACTAGGGGGTCCCTCAGATGATGTAATTCTGAGGGGGACCAGGCCAATAAACGTAAACAATGGTAACCCCAAACCCATCCGAAATAGCGCGCGCACATCTGTGTGTGTGTGTGTGTGTGTGTGTGTGTGTGTGTGTGTGTGTGTGTGTGTGATTTGGATTTTTAACAATTTGAGTCATATCACTACGATGTCTGCAGTGTGGCAGTTTATAGTGATGTCTAGCACTGGGGCATCATGCTGCAGATATGTAGCATCATGTCCCACCCAGTCACATTATCCTGACACCAGGCCGACTGGTCATAACACTAAAATCTTAATGCTTATGACTTAGCGAGGCAGCTGTTAGCAACATTTTTTTTAAGTCTATGGTATGACTCGGCTGGTTTTCGAACCTGCGACCACCCGCATCCGATGCGGACGATCAAAGCACTAAGGCCACCGGAGCGGTCTGGTCGACAGTCGTGACGGAATTTATACTTTTCTAAAGAGTCAATAATCTGATTTTGTACTAGGATTCTTTTCCGATTTTGCAATTAAAAAATGAAATAAGTAGTTATGGAGATGTTCAATGCAATATTTGCGATTCTACATTTAAACATAAAGTGTGACCAAAAATATATTGCGATTTAGTTCCATTTCTATTTTTACAATTAAATATGTATTTCGGTGTATTTTTAGCAATTTTACTTTGAATTCAATGAATGCTGGAACAAATTTTGAAGGCGGTAGCTATATCAAAACCGACCTTTTTTCTACTGTCTAAGAACAATGGTTAATAAACGCAGTTTGCAAAAGTTGCAACCATTAGTAAATTAATATGTATTTAGATTGGTCAACGATAACTTAATAGAATGAGCTGCAGATATGTATGATGAATTTTTAAATGTACTGTATTGTGCTATACATGCATGTCTGCCCTAGCCGTTGGTTGACGGGGAAATCAATCTATTTTCAAGCAATTTACATACAAATTCTTGTTTATTACACAAGTGGTAAAACTTTCAGTCTATACTAAGTCTTATGATCTTAGTAAACTGAGCCGATTATGGTTTTCTTTTTTGTTGTTTATTTTACATGTAATTTATCACGAACGTACAAAATAATCCGGATAAAGAAAACTAACAATGAAGGTTTTTCAACTCGACGCTTAGGCAGATTGTTACCACCAGAGTTCTGTTCAGGAACAGTGCCTCCAAATCCTTTATCGGTGTATTCACATTAAGATTTTTGTTACATTGAATAAGCCTCTGTTAGCTCAGAAATGTGGTTAAAACACAGATCGATAAGTTTATAGTTAAGTAATTAAACCAATAGAAAATAACAATGACGCAACATCACGTATGTGCATTGGAAATATCCTCGTCTCTTTCCGATGCGAATCGAATAACTTCGACTCTGCAAGAGACTCAGAGGTAATCTGGCTAGTTTACAAATTGGTAAGTTTCTCAAGGACAAACAGCCAGGTAGATGTTCGAAGAACAGATTCTTATAACATCATAGGTCATGAAGATAGCATTCGGCGATGTTTCTGCACTAAATAAAATATCTGCACATTTTTTTTTATTTCTGGAACTTTGAAATGAAATACAAATTAAGAAATCATTTAGTTTAAATCGTTTGCAGCTATTATAGGCCTTGCTACTTGTGACATCATTTATTCATTGTAACGTTATGAAGTTATTATGACGTATTATCGATCTCGGGCTTGAGGGCAGTTCAAAATGTTCATTATCACATAGTCGGTACACTGCGCCTACAGTGGGTGCAGTTTCATATTTTTGATATTATACATGTGAACATATCACTTTATGTGATTCTGATTGGTCCAAATAAGCCCATGAAATTATTATGCAGTATTCTCTTTACTGATTGGCTGTGATCGTATGAAAACGTTTTTACCCCGCCTTCTGGAATTTTTTGTTTTCATTGAACATTTTTGACCGCTATTTTTTTATTCGACTCGAGAAAGGGAATTAGGAAAAAATGGTCTGGTCTGTTTCAGTATTGCCAATTTACCCCCACAGGGGTTTGTTATGTCATGTATAACATAGCATAACATGAAAAATGGCAAGAACAATAACAAGTAAAACTACCGGTAACGAGAGTGGGGATGGATGGGCGGTATATCTATAGCATGGAATCCACCCTCTATACAAGCTTGGTTTAGATGTGAACTTACTGAAATAAATAAACTCACATTTGTTCACAGAATAATGTAGACATCAACCGGTCTCCCCAACTGACAGAACTTTATCCAACCACAGCATATTTACACGGTAAATATGTGATGCAAGTCCTACTCAAAAAGAGATTTGTTTACGTCTTCTGTGCAGTCTAATGTTTCAAATCAAATACTGCAAATATCCGGTCACAAATACAATACAGTAAGTATGTGTATTTCTGCATCCAGTAATCTTCTTTTTCACTAACATATCACAACAATGTGATGTTTAGTTGTGATGGGGAATTTAAACGTAAACACTGTCACTGTGTTGTGTAGGCCAACTCAAACCGGTACTGTACACCGTATCAAACAATGTGACGTCACACGCATTGGACATTTTTTGTTGACAAATGTTTTGTCTTTTGTAAAAGGTTCTGTTTATTTGGATGGACTATTATTCTTTGATTTATAGTTATCAAAAATGTATAATATACTTTTACTATTTCAAATTTGTTTGGGACTATGTTTTACGCAGAACAAATGAAAGGTACAGCGTCTGTCAGAATGAAAGAAATTATTCGTTCTTCTTTCTATCTAAATAATTTCTACTGAAATAAAACTTTGTGATCAAAAGAATCTCAAATGGGTAATGATTTAATATTAAATTTATGAAACTCGTTAAATAATGTCCAGCTTTTGCGAGCCTTGGCCTAATATAGGTAAGATTGTCAATAAATATTGGGATTTATTAAAATTATCATGTAAAGCAAGTGATTAATCGTTACACGGAAGCAAACCTACACTTGCTTATAAAAGGCCTAAAAATCTTAAAAATTTCCTAATTAATTCTAAATTAGAAAAAACATTATATAAAAAGGGATCATCAACTAAATGTAATAGACCTAGATATTCGCACTGTTCTTTTATTAATGAAAATACTTCTTTCAATAGTAATAATAGGAAAGAAACTTTTAATATGCTTTGTGATACTAATTGTGCGACATCAAATGTTATTTAATTGATCACATGCAAAAAATGTGGCATCCAATATATTGGACAAACCAGTCAACAAATATCTAAACGTATGAACCAACATAGATCAAACATAAAAAAATTATATCAATCAATCATTGACATCTCATGTTGCCGCACATTTTAACAAGAGTTTCTATTCTTCGCAAGATTTTTCCTTTCAACCTATTGTTACAGTTGATTCTGAAATGGAACGTCTGCTAAAGGAAACTTATTGGATTCACCGTCTTAATACGGTATATCCAAAAGGTCTAAATTCCTAAACACTAAAAAAAAAAAAAAAAAAAAATAAAATAGTCAATTCTCGTCATCTAAATGTAATAGACACCGGTGCTCTCAATGTGCAAACATAAGAGAAAGTGCTTCTTTCAGTAGCGCTAATACTAAAGAGGTATTTTCTCTACGTTATAACACTAATTGCATATCAACTGATGTGATTTATTTTATAACCTGTAAAAAATGCAATATGCAATGTGTTGTACAAACACTTCAACAAGTTACTAAGAGAATGAATAATCATCGCTTTCATATAAAAAATTATAGAGATCCTCAGTTTTCCTCTAATATTTCAACACATTTTAATATGAATAATCACTCTCTACTCGATTTTTCGTTCATGCCAATAGATATTGTGCATGGAGACATGAAATAAAAAAGATAAGCCAAAAATATTCCAGAATACAATCTGAAACATATGAACTAATAGAGCAGGAATGTTTAAGACTAATAAACAACACAAATACAAATGAAGAAGAAAAACCATAGCACAAAAGAAATTAATGAAATATATGACATAAAAATTAATGGGGAACAAATAAGGTCGGGACTTTATAATGATGTATACAAAATTGGAACGAACATATATAAAAGGGAGGAAATTAAAAAACGGTTGGAAAGGATAATAACCAAAGTAAAAGATAACAACACAGAAATAGAAGGCAAAGAGTCAATACTTGAATATGTAAGAAAATTCTATAAGGAATTGTATACATCACAAAACATTGATACAAATACCATCAATCAATATACAGAAAACTTAATTTTCCCAAAGATTGAAGATGAACAAAAATCATTATGCAAAGAAGAAATAATAGAGGAAGAAATACTGCGAGCCATAAATCAACTAACCAATCATAAATCTCCTGGACTAGATGGTTTAACTTCAGAATTCTACAAAACATTCCCAAACTCTTTGATACCTATACTTAAAAAACTATATAATGAAATATTAAAACAAAGTACATGTATAATGACCAAAAGCATGAGAACATGAATAATCACACTCATATATAAAAACAAGGGAGAGTCTACTGACTTAAAAAATTGGAGGCCAATATCCCTTTTAAATATTGATTACAAGATAATAAGTAAAATCTTAACAAATCGACTAAAAAAATACACTGGGAAATATAATAAATAAAAACCAAACATGAGGAGAGTAGGGGAGGTTAATACAGAGTAACATTCTATCCATAAAGACAATTATCGAGTACATGGATACAAATGAAATTGGTGGAGCTCTAATCTTAATAGATCAAGAAAATGCTTTTGATAGAATTGAATTAAACTATATGATTAAAATATCACAAAGTTTTGGCTTTGGAGAAGTTTTTCAAAATTGGATAAAAGCACTATACAACAACATACAATCAATGGTACAAATAAATGGGGCTAGGACCAAACCTTTTCAAATTTCTAGATCAGTGAGACAAGGATGTCCACTCTCAATGATTTTATACATAATAGCAATAGAAGCTTTGAGGATAGCAATACAAACTGATGAAAACATAAAAGGAATAAAAATCCCTAACACAAAGGAGGAGTATAAAACATCCCAACATGCTGATGATTGTTCACATTTTGTGACCACCCAACAGTCCTATAAAAATCTTATTAAACAATATCATGCATTTGGAAAAGCATCTGGAGCACAAATTAACCAAAATAAAACAGAAATCCTCTTAATAGGGAAATGGAAACATTATCACCCAGAGATACCAACAGAAATGATTAAAGAAAATGTCTAAGTCCTAGGAGTACATTTAGGGCAAAATAGTAAAAAAATTAAACCTACAACAAATTTTAGATAAATTAAAGAAACATACCAATACATGGAGTGATAGACAACTATCACTAATAGAAAAAACACACATAGCAAAAACCTACTTAATTAACTCTATCTTACATGAATTTGATATTACTGATTTTGAATATGAATACATAAACAAAATAGAAAATAAGCGGAAAAATAAATAAGATTGCTAAATTCTCTCTTCAAAAACAGAAAAAGAGAGGAGGAGTAGGACTACCTAATTTAAGAATAAAACAAGCAACCAATTACTTAGACAGACTAAAAAATTTAACCCCAAACCCAGACTATTACAAACCACCCTCTCCACTAAAACAAACCGGAACCAGTCAACCAGTAGCAAACAAGGAACAGTTCTACTACAGTCAAATACCTGGTCCATCAGGAACATCAAATAACCACACAAAACCCAAAGAAAAAACCGTCAAAATAACCACACACACCCCCCACCCCCATAAGCAAAGTAAATAACTACAAAGGTAAGGGGAAACTAACCATGACAACCAAAGAAACTACCCCAAGCCTAACAAATCCCACAAAATCAGTGGAAACAAAACAAGCATGCAAAACCAATACTCAAACAAGGGGAAAACAAGCTTCAATAAATCAGAAACCCAACCACAAATTCCACTCTCCTAACCACACAATCTTTATAAACAGCCATAGTAGTCGACTGCTTTATTTAAGTACGACCAGCATTGTAGGTGCCCTGTACAAAGTACATCAAGGGCAATTCAAACTAATTAGACCTCACACGAACTACCTAATTGTCCACTGTAGCACCCTAAACCAGGTAGAAAAATTCATTCAAACTGAGCACACAGGACACATCAAAGTTAAGGTCACTAGGCATAGTAAAACCCAAAATGCAATATATTCGCAAACTTCCAAAACTACATCTGACAACCAAAATAAAGCCACACATGTACACCCCAATACACCGCCAATCACTAAATTCAAGGCGGTATTAACACTAAAAGGATACAATCAAGATATGAACACAAACACCCTGGAAAAGAAACTTAAAACTAATGGCACCAAGATCACAAAAACTTATAGACTTAGGAATAACAAGAATCAAAACACCTCAAAAGTTGTATTGGAATCTGACACACCACTCCCACCCCTAGTCAAACTAGGCCCATCTGGGGTACTACACAGGCTCGAACCGTTCATAAACAAACCACGGTTCTGTGCCAAATGTCAACACTGGGGACACTATGCCCGTCAATGTCGTCACCCACATAGGTGCACCAGCTGCGGAGGCCAACATCGAGGCACATGCAAAAGAACCACAATCAAATATGCCAACTGCCGGGGACAACACCACCCCAGGGCAGAAGAATGCCCATACACCATAAAAGAAAAGAAAGTGATAGAACTGATGAAGAAGCCTTAACCAAGATAAACCTAGAAACTAATAAAACCAAAATGCAACAGACTCACTCAGCACAAAACAATCACCCTAAGACCAAAAATAATTAAAAAAAACAGCCCCCCCCCACTCACTGACTCTCAAAAACCCTCAAAAACTAGCCAGACAAACCCATTGATGAATAAATCAAAAACAAATCAGGAACCAACTAAACAAAACCGGAGAAAACAAACAGCAGTAACACCACGAACCAATTCCGGCCAACAAAAAATAACATGGCCCATTATTGGTGAAGTGCTTGAGGCAATATCAACATTAGACCTCAAAAGGCCACTAACATTAGAAACACTAATTCCTCAAATTAATCAAATTCTGACCAAACACATGTAAGTTACATCGAAATTGCCAATCAATCTATTAAAACCAACATAAAGAATGGATAGTACAATCTCAAAAAAATATGATTATCTAGCAATGGAACTGTAGGGGATTAAACAGCAACCTGTCGGAATTAAAATACAAACTAAACCAAACAGAACCAAAACCAGACATTATCTGCCTCCAAGAAACACACATATCAGAAAATTCCAACTACATCCCTAACATCCCAGGATATTTCCCAAACACTTTCAAACATCGAGACAATGGGAAAAAAGGGGGAGGGTTGGCAATATTCATTGTAAACACCCTCCCCAATACTGAGATGGTAACAGTCCCAACACAAATAGGCACTAGCGAAACATTTGAGATGATGACAGTCCTAGTCAACTTAGGACCCATCACCATTACAATTTTCAACATCTACGACCCAGGCAACGTCAACCCAATTAACTTAAACACCTACCGGCAAATATTACAACCACCAACAGAAAACCTCATAGTCTGTGGAGACTTTAATGCACACAGTGAACTCTGGGGAGGAGGAAAAACGGATAACAGAGGCAGGTTGGTAGAAGCTTGGACAGCTGAATCCAACCTAGTCATCCTCAACGACGGTTCCAAAACTAGATTGGACCCTGAGGATGGCTCCTTATCAGCTATCGATCTAACAATTTGTACACCCAAGCTAGCACAGCTAACCAACTGGCGGGTGGACCACGACAGCACGTTAGGTAGCGACTACTTCCCCATCATCATCTCCCTTCAGATGACTGTACAACACAATCCCATTGAGGTTCCACCGAGATGGAAATACATAAAAGCCGACTGGGAACATTTCAAAGACTACCTTTCAAAAATAAACACTAGTGAAACAGAAGACTCAAACATCAACACCTTCAGCAACAATATCACCAAAACCATTCATGAGGCGGCCATCTTAAAAATACCAAAAAGCAAGAAGACCCAAACCAAGCAAACGGTACCCTGGTGGACAGATGAATGCAAAATGGCCCATAAAGAAAAGAAAAAAGGACTCAATAAATTCAAACACACAAAAATCTCACTAGATTTCCAAGATTGCAAAAACAAAGAAAAAATCCTTAAGCACATCATCAAAGAAGCCAAAGAAAAATCATGGCAACATTTTTGTACCCAACTAAATATTAAAACAAATTCCAAGCAAGTGTGGGACAAAATAAAACTTATACGGGGAAAAACAGTTAGCATCACCCCCAAACTTAAAGGTGCAAATAGCAATAAAGACAAAGCAAATCTGCTCGCCAACCATTATTCTAAAATGAGCAGCAATTCCAATCACACTCAAAAATTCCAAGGACATAGGAAAGAAGTAGAAAACTCCCTAAAACATTTATTCAAAGATCTAGGAACCAAAGAATCTGAGTTCAATAGCGACATCACCCTATTCGAATGGGAAGCAGCCTTAGGGCCTAAAAAAGAAACATCGTCAGGAAAGGATGACATTGGCTATATTATTTATAAAAACCTACCGGTCTACATCACCAAAACTATCATCAAATTACTAAACCAAATCTGGAATACCGGTCAGTTACCTGACAGCAGGAAACAAGCCATTGTCATACCCATCCCAAAAGCCGGAAAAGACCCTAACGAAATTAGCTCATATAGACCCATCTCCCTCACCAACAACATATGTAAAATCATGGAAACTATCCTGGCCAACCGATTAAAACATCATCTAGAACACAATAGCCTCCTATCGGAAAACCAGCGCGGCTTTCGCAACAAGCGGTCCACCACTGACCAATTTCTCAGATTCGAAGCAGATATCAAACTTGCATTCAGCTCTAAAAGGAAAAGAGATAGAAACCTTATAGATGTTTTCCTGGATCTTGAAAAAGCTTTTGACCTTGTCTGGACCAAAGGACTGATTGAAAAACTCAACAGCTTCGGCATTACTGGACGCATGTTTAACTGGATTGAGAACTTCCTCTCAGGGCGAAAAATCATCACTAGAGTGGGAAACACTCTATTAGATGAGTACACCTTAGAAAATGGAACACCACAACGGAGCGTACTCAGCACCACACTCTTCAACTTAATGATTAATGACCTGGACCGCAACCTCATCTCAGCAAAAGTACAAATCTCTCAATTTGCTGATGATAGCGGAATTTGGAGAGCCGGTAACCCCTCTAGCAAGCAAGTCACCTCAGAAATTCAGCAAAGCCTTGACAATATAGGGAGATGGGCAGACAAATGGGGGTTTAAGATATCGCAGGAAAAAACAGTAGCGATTATTTTCACACCTAAAAAAAATAGACAACTTCATTACCCCAAAATTTATGTTCAAAATCAAATAATCAAATATGTTAAAGTAGTCAAGTTCCTAGGCATGTTCTTCGATCAACACCTCAATTGGAAAAATCACATCGAACAATTAATTAAAAATTGCACCAAAGACATCAATCTCCTAAGAAACCTAAAGGGCACCACATGGGGATCCAACCAAGAAACTCTGACAACTATTTACAGGGCTCTCATAAAATCGAAACTAGAGTATGGTTGTCAGGTATATAACTCCGCTACTCAAACTCACCTTAAAAAGTTAGATGATATCCAAAGAAAGGCACTGCTGATCTGCACCGGCACGCTACCCTCCACATCATTGGATGAACTATGTATACTCACTGGAGAATTACCATTACCATTAAGGAGGCAAGAAATGCCCCTTAGATACTCAATTCGATTATCCAGCCCCCCAAACTCGCATCCTACTAAGATGGCCATCAGCCAATGCAATGTAACTTTTAGTCGCAAACTCGTTCCGAACACTCCTGGAGGAAAAAAATTCAAGAGCTTAGGAAAAACCTGCCAATTTTGGAAGAACAGGAGGAATACACGAAACCTCCCGACCTAGCCCCCCTGGACCAACCCAAAACTGAGGATAAACACCAAAGCCACCGAACTTGGAAACAAATTGGAACAAGAGCTCAAACTAAAATCCATCATTGCAAGCAATATACAAGATATCTACTCTGGTTTCGTAAAAATATACACCGACGGCTCAAAAACACCGGACCCACCCAGAACAGCAGCAGCGATAGTTATCCCAGAGTACAACATACAAATGGGAACCAGATTACCGGATCACTGCTCTATATATACAACAGAATTCTGGGCTATCATCGAATCACTTAAATGGATCAAATATAACAACACCCCAAAATCAGTAATCATAAGCGACTCACTTAGTGTAATTACAACAATTAAAAATAAAAGCACTAATTCAAGAGAAAACTTCCTTGCCGAGGCTTACCACCTATTAAAAGAAATATCCACTAGAAACCAAATAGTAGAATTTATGTGGATTCCCTCACACATAGGAATCCTCGGTAATGAACAAGCAGATCGAGTCGCAAAAAGAAAACTAAGAGACGCAAACCCTGCCACACTTAAATACAGCACTAGCGAAACCTTAAACATTGCTGAAAATTACATCAACGCTAAATGGCAGGAAACATGGAATGCCACACATAAAGGAAGAAAACTATATTCCACCCTAAATGAAATTAACAGATCCATAAAACCACCTAATACAAACAGCTCGGACCAAAAAATCATCAACCGTGTACTAACAGGCAAAACAAAATTAGCAAGCAGTTTTTGGAAGACACCTGGGTCCTAAACCCACAACCATCAACTGCTACCACTGCCAAACAATTGAGGATCTCGAACATATATTCAATACCTGCTCTCAATACCTACAAGCTAGGAACAAACTACAACTAGCACAAAAGGAAATTGTATCCCCAACTACCTACCCCTAAATAATAGGAAAAAACAACCCCGATATCGCTACTACTTATAAAAACATCCTACAATTCCTAAATGAGACCAAACTTAGGGATAAAATATAAAAATTACCAACAATAAAACCACACAAACCAACAAATAACATCCTTAAACAGTGGGAGGGTGTCTCTGAAATGTCGATCGGGACCTGATTACTTAGCGGAGACGCTCGTGCAGATCGAAATCTCAAATTAAAACCTTAAATTAAAATAGGGCGTAGCACAAAATTACCAATAACAATGTGCGGGTGCCCCCGAAATGTCGAGGGGGACCTGATTACTCAGTGGAGACACCCGTACATATTAAAACCCTAAACCAAGACAGGGAGAAACAGCCAAATAAATTAAATAAAAAGAATCAAAAACTGAGCGGATGTCCCCGATATGTCGCGTGGGACCTGATTCCTCAGCGGAGACATCCGCACAGATTAAAACCTAAATCAAAAATAAGGCGTTACAGCATAATTAAAACAATAAAACCCAAATAATTAACAACAACTACGCGGGGGACTCTGATATGTCGCGGGGGACCTGATTACTCAGCGGAGACACCCGTGCAGTCCAACCGTAAAAAGCAAGCCACCCAAAACCACCGACGAATAAAAATACTCCATTAAAATACAAAATAACCGAGAAAGAAAAAAATTTAAAAAATTTTTAAAAAATTGCCACTACTCTCTATCCTCTGCTCTTCTCAAAACTAACCCTACTAACACCGACTAATCTCTCCACCAAAGATGACAGTCATCCCATCAACAATTAAGTATGCCCCCAAATACCTAGATGATATAAGATGGTCCAAAGATCAAGACCATCAGGGCCTGCCATCACAAATGGCTACGTAAAGCAGCATATGAACTACAGTAGGACCCCAAATAGTATCATATAAGGTGATCAAATCCCAATGATCATCAGGCCCCGCCACATAAGGTGGCAAACAAAAAGCCATTTACGTACAGATACGGAACCAAACCAATGTGTTACAAATCCCAGACCGTTAGGCCCTCAAAAATACAAAATAGGTTTCATAGACCCCCAAATTAGCAGACTATAAGGTGGTCTAAGCCCAGGACCATCAGGGACAGTCACACAAGGTGACAAATATACAATTAACATACTAATGACTGTCATCAGAGGTACTAAGAAATCTCCGCCTCAAAACAGCACAGAATATACTCCAAATTCTTCATCTTTTGGCATCTTTCGACATTAAATTACCGGACATTCAAAATTCGGAAAAACAAAACCCGGATCAATAACCCAGCAACTGCAAGCGCCTTCCGGTGAGGTTTGGCGCCCCTCTCCCGGCGTTTTGGGCGGCGTTGTGCTGTACTGTAGTTCACTTTTCCAATTCCGGACAATCATTTAACAGCGTGCAGTGCATGCACTAAAACTCATAGCAAAAACTGAGTGTGTGCCTCAAATCTCATTCACCGATTGGTAAAAGTGACTGAAACAGGAGTGTGTGATGGGTCTATTCCCACTCGAACAAGCCAACCAATCAGGTGAGCATGGAACATTCCAGATACCGGTCTGCTGCCTGACGGCTCATATAGAAGCACTCACTGAGTGCATTAAAGCCTGGGGGAGGTGGCACTTACACCCTCCCCCAGGAATATTTAACAGCCTGCCTTGCAGGCATTAAACAGTGGCACATGCACAATATGTGCGCACGCCACTATAATTTCAAAGTTAGTTAGTAACCTACTAAAGCACATCAAAGGAACCACATGGGGTGCGGACAACAGATTCTACTCACGTTATACAAAGCGTTAATTAGAGCCAAAATGGACTACGGCTGCCAGATATATGCATCTGCAAAGTGCTCCCTTCTACAGAAACTAGACGGAATACAATACAAAGCACTTAGGATTTGCACAGGAACACTACCAAACACCTCGAATGAAGAACTGCAAATACTAACAGGTGAGTTACCCTTGAACATTAGACCCGAAGAACATATCCTATGACATGCTATTAGAAATTCTATCAACGCGGACGCTAACCCAACTAAAGCAGCTATAAAAACCTGTACCAGATCGTTTAGCAAACAACGAGTACCCAACCCCCCTGCAGGTAAGAAAGTACATAAACTTCGAGAGGAAATGTAACTATCCGAGCTACAAGCAGAACAATAGAAAATCTGCGACCCCACACCCTGGCCAAATAGCACACCCAGAATCAACTTTGCAGTACGAGAAATAGGACACAAACAACACAACCCTTGGAAAATCCTCACCGGAATCCAATGAATCCTAGAGAAGAATTATACAGACTTCACCAAAATCTACACAGATGGTTCAAAAACAAAAGCAGAAGAACTCAATAGAACAGCGGCAGCTATTGTGATACCCGAGCAGCAAACCCAGATCGGCACAAGACTACCTGACGCTGCGGAATTTTGGGCTATAAAGGAGGCACTGTAATGGATAAAAACACAAACACATAAAAAGCACATCCTCATAACGGATTCACTGAGTGTCCTGCAATCAATAGAAACCGGCGCTTCAAAAAGCAGAGGGAATATGCTATAAGAAACAATGCGAATAATACGTGAACTAGAGGACCACCAACACCAAGTGGAATTCCTATGGATACCATCACATACCAACCTCATCGGGAACGACAAAGCAGACCTAACCGCAAAACAAAACCTGCGAAACAACGAAATACTGCCCATGGCCTACAGCGTTGAAGAACTCTACAACCAAGTTCGTCACAAAATCAATCAGAAATGGCAACAACACTAGGACACCACCACCAAAGGCAGACACCTGTACCAACTGCAAAGGGTAGCCATCCGGAGTATCAAAACCCCCAAAGGACTACAAAACAACGAATTGAAGATTATTAACAGGCTAAAAACAGGCAAAACCATGCTGAAAAGCAGCTACGGAAAACACATCAAGGACCAACAGAACCAGACCATCAATTGCTAACACTGCCCAGTCCCGGAAACACTGGAACATGTGTTCAACACCTGCAACAGATATTAAACAACTTCAGAGAATATCAAAGACGAATTGGATCGCCTACAACATATCCTGACATACTGGACAAGGCCAAAAACATAAACTTGGAGATTACATACACAAGTATCCTGCAATACCTGAAGGAAATAGACAAACACACGAAAATATAAAACTAAATCCAAACACAACATCAACTCCACAATAACACGTACACAAATAAACGCGACAAGCTGGACTAAAAGCAATGGCTACCTAAAGGGAAGTCCACAAGCCTGAACCAAAGCATTGCTAGCCAAAAGGCGAGTCTATAAAACAAGAACCAAAACCATGGACTATTACACCTCACACACTTTACTAACAAAACACGACAACCCTAGCTCTCCACCGTTCCTGCACTTCCCGCCCCTTCTTCCCCGTACTTGTATGCCTCCTCGTTTATTCCCCTGTGAGACAGCATGGAAAGCCTATTTATTTATTTAAAAAAAAAAGTATATATACATATCATACAATATATCCGTTACCTCCCTAGCATGAAAAATAATCGATTAATCCACTTACCCCCAGTTTGATCCAATCTTATCTAAGAGGGGATATATATATAAATATATATATATATATATATATATATATATATATATATATATATACATATACATATATATATATATATATATATATATATATATATATATATATATATATATATATATATCCTATTATACCTATACCATTTTGCATGCGCATGCACCAATCTGCATAGGGAAATATTAGGGCTGAGGTATCGGACAGGAAAAGGCGGGCGAGGACAGAGAAGGGGGAAAAAAGGACGACGACTAGGGCACAGGAGAACAACGCCAAGTGGGGAACCATCCAAGTGATGCGATGATGCAAATAAAACTAAAAATTGGGGGGGGGGGACGGATAAGCGCAGACCGATTCGAGAGACAATTTCACCTCACAGGAAGGTGTTATTGTCGACTCCAACTCGGACGGACTTGAAGGAAGTAGACCGGGAAGCTCGACCTGCTACTTCAGAACTGAGTACCGGACAAGCACAAACCGATTCGAGAGGCAATTTCACCTCGTAAGAAGGTGTTATTGCCGACTCCAACTCGACTCCTACCTGCTACTCCAAAACTGCGTACCATACACAAAACAAAATGGATCTAATGGGCAAAAAACAGGTGCTAGGGAAAACATACTAGCAAACACCTCGGTGGGATCCTGATAAGAACAAGCCCGTGTTGTTAAAAGATTTTCCATTAAAAACCCAAATCCGTTGCAAAACCCATCCCCCACACCCTCCCCCCCCTTTTTATTTTTTTATTTATTTATTTTTTTAATGGGCCCAAAACAGGTGCTAGGCAAAATATACTAGCAAACACCTGGGTGGAATCCTGGATGCAACAAGCCTGTGTTGATAACAGACTTTCCACGAAGAAGCCCTCTCTCCCTTTCCTTCTTACCCTTCATTCTCTCCCCCTTCCTTTTTTCTTAGTGAGGTTCTTCCTTTGGCTATTGAAGACCTCTTTCGATAAAAACTCTATCACTAAAAACAAACAAGAACCTTTGGCTCCGCCCTAAAAATTAACAACTATTTAGCACAAAGCGTGACTCTAACGAATAAGGTACGATTCTCGCCCAGCTGACTGGTAAAATTTTGGACTGAAAAAGTACACTCTGTACCCAAAATTCCAACTACTATAATTAACAGCAATGAAATTTAACAACTCACCACATTAGGCGAATTACACAGGTGGCTTACACACCATTGGCTTAGGGATTTCCACTAATACAACTGGACTAAATTTGACCAACAACAGCAGCGTTCGGCTTGACGTTTTGGGGTGTGCGTCATGGCTGTTTGTCTTTCTGGGCCAGGGGTGCGCTTTGCTCCGCCTCTGCGTGCGGGGCGGCTGGTTGTGGGTTTGCGGGTGCCCTGTGTGTTGTCTCGTGGCGCCATCCAGGGTCCCTTCCTTCTTTTTCCACCGCCAGACATTACCTGAAAATTCTGACATTCGGGAGTTAACTAGTCGCAAAGGCACATAGTTTACGTAGGCGACTTTAATCCTCTGGCATGGCATGGCAGCTTAAGAATATTAACTGGAAAAGCCATCATAAAAGACGTGCTAGCCAAAAAGCACCAAATTTAGACTGGAAAAGCCATCATAAAGATAAGCTAGTCAAAAAACACCGTGAACACATACATTTAACCAGGAAAAAATGGAAACCATTGGCATGGGAAATAAAAACACCATACACAACCCAAAAAACATACCTTCTGTCTTTTAAAAATAAAAGATTATTACTTTTTGTGTGACTTAATTTTTGAACCCAAACCAGGCATATGCTAAGGCATACGCCAAGTAATAACACAAATGGCAAATGAAATGACTACACACCTTGTCCTTTTTTTTTCCAAGACACTCTCCCTTTGGAACACAAAACTAAATCCTAATGCTGTCCAACAACCAAAGCAACATGGTGCATAATCCGTGCCGGTTCCCCATATTAGTCAGATGGACGCCATCCCTTGCCAAATATACTCTCCGGAACCCACGGATGTTGCAAAATACTACTCCGTCAGCAAAGGCAAAAACACGTGCCAACTCCTGATTAACTTGCCGGACTAACCGAGCGTAGTGGCTAGGCCCCATTGCCCGAGGATTCGTACGAGGCAACATTGACCCCAAACAAACGCACAAAACCCCAGACTGCAAAAGGGCATCCACCAATCGTATCGTACGATTTACAATCTGATGGGTAGTACTAGTCCCAATATTATTCTCCCCGAGTACCAAAAACACTATATGTGGTACAGGATCCAAAACTGGCATCTCACTTAAAAAAATCCACGATATGGGCCCCTGGCCGGCCATCAAAACAAACAGTCCAATTTGCAGGAACATGGCAAAGGGAAAGTAACCAAGGACTTCTTCCCATGCGAGCAACAAGGCTATGCCACACACCAACAAACGCATTTTACTCTAATGAAACAGTAACAGCAACTAACTAAAAATCAAACCACATTACAACTATATACAGATATGTTTCACTCATGTCCGCGCCTATCCAATTTTCAATCCGTTTTAAAAAAAAAGGCGCCAAGGTGCCCAAACAATAACACAACAACAATAAAACAATTGTCTATCAGGAAACTTGAAGCATGACATAGAACTTAATACAATAACACAATACAAAAAAACCCCAAAAAACAAAACAAAATACGCAAGCATACAATCACCAGACAGAAAGACAGAAATAGGACCCTTTGGACAGTAAATAACTTTTCTTCTAAATTCATATGATAGGAATTAGATAAGGATAACAGCTCATGCACAATATGGCTCAGTTACGCTGTCCTAATACCAATATGGAAACACTGACAACAAACACAATATCTACACAACAAAAATGACTATCTGACTCTGGCAGAGTCACTTCGCGAAACAAAAACTTTTGGGAAAACAAGAGAAGAAACTAGCCCTGGAACTAACATAGCTCTAAAGGATAGGAGTATGATCCTAAGTTCAAGTAAGTAGAGTTGGAAACCAGAACCTAGACCAGCCCAGGCATGGGGAAGATAGTACAGCTCTCTGAGCTTATGGGATAAAGAAACTGAAACACTCGGGGAACAAAAAATAGAGCAACCCTTCCAGATTACCATTCAATTTTTTTAAAAAAAATAAAAGAACAATAATAACACGATAAGGGTGGACAAGGTAACACACAATATACATTTTCTCAGAAAACAAAGGGTGTCACTGCTAAGTTCTAACCAGCCATATATGCTGGGACGGGGCTAGGTGGTGTCAACACTCAAATGTGCATTATACAAAATAAAAGTATTAATAAAATTGTTTATCTCTATTTATTCATAAAAGTTTTTGAGATAGTGTTCAATAGAGATATGCGTATCTTTAAGATCCAGTTTTATGTATTTTTATGTCTTAAAAGATATCATTAATCTGTGCTGTATATGCATATTTCCATGTCAACTATTCCTTAAAGAATAAGGCAATTAAGTTAAAAATGCAAGCATGACGTCATCTTGTTTATATCATATTGTTTATATTATTAATCACTTAGAAACACAATATATTTAATGACGTAATCAATGATATTGAATTCAGTTTGAATTCAGTCTGATGAAGCAAT
>JAECUM010014604.1:0-79376 GCA_016617855.1 Megalonaias nervosa
GAATGTACGATATATGCTGACACGTTTCAGGAGAAAGGCATTCCAACCTTGAAAAAGAAGTTAAACACTCTAAAAAAATTGTTGGATTTATTTTTATTATAGGCTGGATCTAGTGCGACTTCATCTTCTATGCCTATGTCTGATGTAATTAGAGCTGAAGTTATGTTAGTAGATATCATTACTGAACTCAATCTGCCTATGAGTACACTGGATACATTTTCAGAGGCTTTGAAAATTATGTTTAGTGACTCTGACATTGCTAAACAATTTCATTGTGGTAGAACAAAAAGAACTGCTATTGTTAAAGAAATAGAGGCCAATACTACATTAAAATTAGTTGAAAGAATGCAGAATTGCCCGTTCACTGTTTCTGCAGATGGAAGCAATGATCAAGGAAACTTCAAGATCTTTTCTGGACTTGAATTTTGTATATTTGTATATATTGTGAATAGGTCAGTACAGGGTTTTATACAAAAATATTTATTATAAATATGCATTACTGGTATTTAATGATGTTTTGAGAGAATTTATTATGTTTATTCACGCTAACATACTTATGTTCCTCATTTTCATGTTCTGTCTCTCATTTTTGGTGGTGGCGTCCCTCAAAAACGTTTTCCGGGGTAGGCATGTCTGTGATGATAATGTAAAGTGAGGGGACAAAACTGCAAAGCGATTAAGTTAACCCCTCTCAGGTGGGATATTCTGAGTGAACGATCTGCCCAATCTAATGATAGATGACCCCAGCAAAGCCCAGTCTGCTCACATGAGGCGTGTCATCTCTTCCAGAACAGTCTTCTACTTCACATCCGACTTCAGTTTGGACAGCCTGGCATTCAGAGATTTTGAACCATCAGTAATGGAGATTCTGACAAACATTAAGGCCCTCCACTTTGTAGGAATCACAATGAAAGTGGCAGGTTTTCATGGACTTGTGCACAGGCAACATGATTGCTGCTTTTGAGTTGCTCAATCTCCCAACTAATTTTTTCATCTTTTAAAAAAAAAAGTTGGCTTCTTTTAATATCAGGCAATAACTCCATGATTTCCAATACATTCAGACATCATGGTAGAAACAATATGGGCTACAGCAAAATACCATTGGATTTAACTGGACATTTTTGATGTGAATAAGGCCAGATCACTCTCCTTGTTTCCGAAGAGGAATCTTCAGTGGATTTTGACTTGGCTCAGTTCATGCAAGTTCAGCCCTTTAGCCAGAAACTTGCTGAAGCTACTGTTTGGTAAAACGTGTTTTCTAATAAACTTGGCTTTTGGCATACTTGGTGAGTTGCCTGCCATTTTTTAAGGACCCAAACTGTTGCCAGTTCAGATCAGATGGTTCCATGGTAATAATGATGTCACTGGGTTTCACAGCTATGAATTGGTTGCTGTCTGCAGGTAGCAAGAAAATGTTCATCTGATTCCTCATCTTGGCTGATACATTGAGAGAGCCAGCAGTACAAGGTCCAATCCATACTTTCAAGTACTACTTGAAATGCATGGAAGAGTTATGGGCTCCAATGTCTCTTTCTTTCATAAAGACTGGAAAAGAGGTTGCAACTGCATTTTGGATGAAGTGGGTAATTTCCTCAACATACTTTAAGATCAGACTTGACCACATATGCCTCTTGAAGTTTCCTCACAAGATTAGAGTAATCTCTCTGGATCTGGCATTTGAATGCAATATTTCAGTCAGAGACATCGTAGAAACTTTTGATTTATTTAGTTCTGTCTTGGATATCTAGCATCCACAGACAAGAATTGAATCTGGTGCATCAAGTAGCTGCAGCCCAGTTCATTATCCAAACTGGTTGATCTGCACAACTTTATGAATTTGAGTTCATTGCTTTTGCTGGATTCACATGGAATTTTGCTCGGTGAGGAAAGGTCCTTTTGCTCATATCCAACCGTCATTGCAGGTTATGTGACAATTGGTCATCCTGCCTTCATGTTAGGAGAGTGGTTTATCCTTCACATAGAGAATCCAGCCCTTCTTTCTTTAAATGGTGCCGGTAATAATGGTAGGATACTTGTGTTTTTTCTCCTCCTATTATCATTTCTCCTGATGTCGATGTGATTGGGCAATGTATTCAACAGAGAGAATAAACTTTTTTAGTAAATTATGTTTCTTCAAGAATACTTGCCTCATCACATTACTATTAAACCCTCCCACACCTCCCTGCAGATGCAATAATCCATGTGGATGTATTACTCTCTTTAAACTGGTAAACTTCAGGTTGATGGGTAGTCATGTAGTGGTGACAAGAGGAGGTAATGGATACATGGTATATAGACTCGATTGACAAAATTTTCATCATTCCAGGAGAGCTGGATTCAAAAGGTAACAGAGTATATTTCCTACTGTTAATGTCATTGGATAAGTATTCTTGAAGAAACATAATTTGCACACAATAAATTGCTATCACCAGACTTTTTTCCTTTCTGTAAGATTTATTTAATTTGAATGGGGAAAAACATTTGGGGTTCCAGTTACATATTATTTTCTTTCATGACACACAGTCCACTCAAGTTCCGCAGATATTAAAGTAAAAGGACAGTATTTGTAATTCAGAAATCTAAGTAAATATATGAGGAAACATTTTCCAATGAAAATTTTTCACTAACTTTCCATCAACAACACACCTAGCAAACACCCTTTCAAGTGTCTTGTCCATGACATTTTTGAACAGTTAACTCTATGTCTTCTCATGTAATATTCTAATGTGTTCTTTGGTGTGCACATTGTGTGATAAACCTTGATGTGTTTTCTGTGGATTCTGTCTGTTCAGCTCCATTATTGATAGAGTTATGTCCCTTCACAGTTTCATGTCTTTACCTGGGTGGGATGTTGCTTGTAACCATCATAGCTCAAGAACAATGGTGTATTTAAGAGTTATAGTTTGTGTTTTCTACATTTATCATGGTATAAACTGTCAGTTGTGGAATGACAGAGCTTATTGTCAGTGAAAGCAGTATACAAATTACATGGGGGAAAAATACATTATTCCCTAAGGGCTGTTCCATTAAAACATACATGGGACCCAGGGAAGGCACTTTTAAAGTTGGGTACCCACCCATAGATGCAATTTAGAAATTTCTTATCATTTTAATATGAATTTGTGAAATCAAAGTATCCTGGCATATATTTTTTAAAAACTGCCTTCCCTGGGTACCATGTATGTTTAAATGGAACAGCCCTAACACCATTGAATTTTCAGGACTGCTATAGAGTTTACCAGGCTATCGACAAAATGCCATACCTCCTGGAGACTCTGGAGAAACATCAGGGCAAGCACAGAGGGCTTCTAATGGAGCTGTTTACCAACCCTGCCAAAGTAAGTCAAAGTACTGTCCTGTAGTTTTTCTTTAGTTCAAAAAAAAAATTGATGTTTGGTCTCTAAATAATGTAAAGAATCCCAAAGTCCCACCAAGCTTTGATGAAGCTACATTTCTCAGATGTGACTGTATGATATAGAAAAGTTGTCATAGAAACTATGATAAAGCTACATTTCTCAGATGTAAATGTATGATATAGAAAAGTTGTCATAAATTTTGATAAAGCTACATTTCTCAAATGTGACTATGATATAGAAAAGTTACCTTAGAAACTTTGATAAAGCTACATTTCTCAGATGTGACTGTATGATATAGCAACATTGTCATAGAAACTTTTATAAAACTACATTTCTCAAACATGATTGTATGATATAGAAAAGTTGTCATAGAAACTTTGATAAAGCTACATTTCTCTGGTGTGACTGTACAATATAGAAAAGTTGTCATAGAAAAATCTCATTTACCTATGATGAGTCTTCAAGTTAAGTCAAGGATGAATTTCCTGAATGGTGAACAGATTATACTGCTATGTTGAGTCCTGTCCTTCTGCAAACAACCTAGACCCTGAACTGGCATCGCACAATGTGCTGATGATTACTCTAACAAACTGCATAGACCCACATCTCCTTGCACATACAGTAAACATCTTGTTCTTTTGCAAAAATAATGTTGTCATAGTTCAGCATTCATGATTACAAACATTTTATTTTTAAAAGAACATTTTATTTATTCATTTATTCAGATATAAAAATAATGGGACATAATTAATCAAAAAGAAAATATAATTGATTGTTACTTTTACTGATGTTAAAATCTCTTAGACTATTACAAACTAATCTTCAGAATATTTAACTATCCATATTCACCTATCAAATCACTTACCCCACTCCCCAAAGTATGTAATAAGGGGTATAAAGCTGCTGTGTCTGTCTGTAAACATATTTTTATTTTTATGCTGATCATAAATTTCTGACCTTTCAAGATATTCAAACCAGACTAGATATGTCAGTCAAGCAAGTTGTATAGAGGTGTTTTTCATACAAAGAATTTTCTGCATTATTTATTTTTTTTTTTTTTAACATCAAAACAGATTAGGATGAGTAGTAAATAAATTAAATTTAAAAGCATTTATATATTACCTGCAACTGTTACATTGCTTACCATTTCCAGGATGCCATTTCCCCAGTCCAAGATAAATATTCCCTCTTCAGCTAGTAATTGGTGGCCCAAAATGGAAAGGGAAATGATCGCAGTCTGATTCTTTAGTCAGCTAACATATTGAATACTGTTCTCTTCTTTTACTTTGTGCTGATAACACATACACCGAGATTTTAAATTCACTATCGTCATTTTTTAAGCATCTTTATGAATCTCCACATCTCAGCATCCTTATAGCATTCCTATGGCCCCAGTGATCACTGTTGAATGACATGGACTTGTTGGTAGGTGAGCCATGGAGATTACCACATAAGAGGGACTTGCTGTTGCCTGCTACACAGCAATCCTCAGATTCTTTACACTCATTTCCTCTTGAATTGTCTGCCAAGACCAGTCTTTGAGCACAGTTGACAATTGTATAGACTTGGGTATGAAGCAATCCACTTATAGCATTTATGATGCGAAGTGGAGAATATTCAGTAATTAGTGGAGTAGGAAACATGATCCTAGCTGTTCACCTTTAAATGAAGTTGATGACTTGATTCTCTTCCTTTTCAAGGAAAGGGAATGTTCTGTTTCTGCTGTTAAGGGCTTTACCTCAGCTCTTTCTAACATTCTTAAGTTCTCTAGGGGTTATGCATTAGGACAGTCCCTCATCTTTCTGATCTCAGGTATTTGAGCTCCAGAGACAGTATCTCGCTCATTAATGCCTAGATAGAACCATTCTCTTCTTTGCCAACCAGGGTTTCTGGCTAAGAATCGTCTACCATAGAGGCTCCAGTTCCTGTTGAAAGTCACAGACTCCGTCATATCTGTGCTGGAGATGATAAAGATAGGCTTCTTTACCCAATTAGGACCTTGACATTTTATTTAGTTTCATCTAAAGAGAGTAGGTAGCATTGGATTCTCTCTCTTTTCTTCTCAATAGTTTCTGGGACATTTCAGCAGCCACCATTTCCAAGTTGATTGTCCTCTGTATCAAAAATGCTAATCTGTCACATACTGAGAGAGATCTTGCTTTCATTAGAATTCAAGCCCATAAGGTTAGTGCAATTGATGCATCTTGGACCTACTTAAATCGCTTCTCTTTGGATGACATTATGAGAGCAGCCTCACACTACCTTTTCATCCTTTTAGTTTGATCTTGGCACACCAGAGAGAAGGACTTTAGTGATTGGATTCATTTGTGAAAGTACACTCCTTTCAATAAGGGTAGGTACAAGTATTTGTTTGGGGCTGTTGGCTTCCTTCCTAGCTGTGCATTATTAGCTTGTAATATGTTACTGTTATTAAAGGGGGGGGGGAGTGGGTAAAACTAGCTGCTTAATATTTGCCTGATACTAGTACAAAGATTTCCTCCTCCCACCCCACTTTGATGTCCTGTAGTCCAGGTCCAGGTCAAAAGAGGATGGTATTCTGTAGGTTGGCTATGACTGAGGAATCAGACTGGGATCATGTTCTTTTCAGTTTTGGGCCTCAAATTACTGGTTGGAGTAGGGAATATTTAGCTTGGACTGGAAGCATGGCATCCTGGAAAAGCTAATGAATGCAGTAGTAGCTGGTAAGTATTGCATAATATTAGTTCACACACACACACACCCAAAAAATACGTATTATTGGATCATAAGGTACTTTTGGTATGAATTATAACATTGGAGAGGGTGGATTTAATCTCACAATTACTCTTGTATTATAACATTGGAGAGGGTGGATTTAATCTCACAATTACTCTTGTATTATAACATTGGAGAGGGTGGATTTAATCTCACAATTACTCTTGTATTATAACATTGGAGAGGGTGGATTTAATCTCACAATTACTCTTGTATTATAACATTGGAGAGGGTGGATTTAATCTCACAATTACTCTTGTTTACCATCAGATGTGAAATTGACACCTGGTTGAGAGAAATCACTTATCAAAATGCATTCACTAAACAATGACCAAAATACACACATCTCGCCACTAAGAACTATGAGGACAGTCTACTTTCTTTTCCAGGAGCTGTTGATGGATTTTGCCAAGTTCCAAGAGATGGTGGAGACCACAATGGATTTAGATCAAGTAGAAAACCATGAATTTGTAATTAAAGCAGATTTTGATGAAAATCTGGCAGGTATGTTACTATGTATATGTAGGGTTTAATGGCACGTCAGCACAGTGTTGGCTATATTAGTTGTATGTAAGACAGTCAAAAAGGTGAAATCCTTAAATTACAAAGTCCACTTTTTTAAAAAAATATAAAAACTGTACTCTTTAAAAAGTTCATGGCCTTCAAACATCATATTGGGGTGCATTCCAGGGCAAAAAGTTTTGTCTTACGACATTCGGAAGGGTGCATTAGACATCCCAAGCCTACAGGGAGACTGGCAGATAGGTTAGAAGTCTTCAGGAGGGTGCATTAGGCACCCCAAGCCTACAGGGAGAGTGGCAGATAGGTTAGATGTTTTGTAAAATTTTGTTCATAATATTTGATATTTTGCGTACCTATCAGTGAAGTCAGAAGAATTAAATATTCAAACTTAAATTCTTTATTGAATGGCAGCTCAGTCTGAACGTGACAATAGCATAGGCATGCAAAACAGAGAAAAAGAAGAGATGGAACCCCACCCACCCCCAACTTTCTTCGCAGCATTCAGGAGTTGAATTTAATCATTGTCATAAAGGATCATCCAGATATGATCACTGTTCCTCGTTCATTGTAGATGGAACTCCAGTTACAGTGAGTGCATATAAATTATAAAAATGAGACCTTTTTGACATCTTTGCCATAATGGAGGGATGGACATGACCTGTCACAATATATCCACAAAGGTGCAGATAGAAAAATGCAGCAAATAACCAAACAATATGAATTGTAATAAAATTTGAAAAGTCTTCTAATCCATCCCTCCCAGAAGAACAAAAATCTTTCCTATCTATATACCATATGGATGCTACAAATAGTGTTTTGGGGAAGTAGCTCTTCTTGGATACTGTAATAATGATGTCCCAACTGGACTTTGTACAGTTTAAGCTTTTGTGTATCAATATGCCTACAGTGTGTATTGTCGTATCTCTTGTGTATATCATTATGCCTTCTGTGTGTATCAGTATGCCTACTGTATCAATATGCCTTCTGTGTGTATCAGTATGCCTTCTGTGTGTATCAATATGCCTACAGTGTGTATCAGTATGCCTACAGTGTGTATTGTCATATCTGTTGTGTATATCATTATATCTTGTGTGTATCAATATGCCTTCTGTGTGTATTAATATGCCTTCTGTGTGTATCAATATGCCTTCTGTGTGTATCAATATGCCTTCAGTGTGTATTGATATGCCTACTGTGTGTATCAATATGTCTACTGTGTGTATCAATATGCCTTCTGTGTGTATCAATATGCCTTCAGTGTGTATCAGTATGCCTACTGTGTATCAATATGCCATCAGTGTGTATCAATATACCTTCTGTGTATCAATATGCCTACTGTTTATTGTCGTATCTCTTGTGTATATCATTATGCCTTTTGTGTGTATCATGCCTTTGTATATCATTATGCCTTCTGTGTATATCATTATGCCTTCTGTATGTATCATGCCTTCTGTGTGTATCATTATGTCTTCTGTGTAGATCATTATGCTTCCTCTAATCAGTTTGATTTTCCAACTCATTTCAGCCATGTATCTGTAAAGTTGGTGTATATAGACGGATACAGTGTTGTTTGGTAACATAATTAAGTTTATTTTGGTAAACTTTCTTCTTTTTATTTTTATTTTAAAGTCTGAGTGGACTTTGTCTCCAGCGAGTAAATCACATATCAGGTGTGTCCACCATGATGTGGTTTGACAAGCAGACACTGCTGCATATTTAATTTTCATTCCAGGTGTCTTCTCAAAGTGAGTTGTACCTCATTTGTGAGTTTCACTTGCATTCAGTTAATTGTTCTGCCATTTCAAGTGAATAATGACTCCAAAATGTAATAAATGTAAATGCATCAAGGTCACTGAGAACATATACAAAATGTGCCTTCTGTGTATCAGGTGGAATTCTTCAAAGCCTTGCAGTGTCTGTACCATGAGACTTGGTCCAGCATTTTTGAAAAGCAGTTGAAAAGCAAAGAAAAAAATTGCAGTCTAAATCATCTGATAAAGACCTGAATGTTCATCCATGCTCAGTTTCCATGGCTTTGTCATGAGAGATTTCATAATTTGGCAATTTAACCCCTGGTTAACAGTGTCTGCACAGTGCCATTTACAATCATCACTTCAGACAACACAGGTACAGCAGTGCTGGATCCTGTAAACTTGCTGCTGAAGTTGCTATTTGCAGTGGTTTGTCTTGGAAACAAGTTGTGTGTTATTGATCTTGTGCGGATTTTTGGTTTTATTTTTTTTAATTTAATTTTTTTTTATATTTTGAGAATACAAGAAAAGACTGCCCCTCAGTTATGGCAGCCCACTGGGCATAAATCCCACCACATGCCGTGCTTGGCCTTAATCACAGTAAGACGAGTTGTATGAGGATTATTATACCAATCTCGATGGCATCCACCCAATACTAGACCCATACCTGCCTTCTTAGCTGCCAACCAGCTCATCCTACCATCCCTTCTCAGAGATATAAGACCAGAGATTGATGATCTCAGAGTGTTTTACTGAAAATTGGTCAACAGTTCAATCTGCTATGGCCAGTTACAGTATTCCACCAACTGTCTGGACTGGCCACCCAGTCAGTTGTTTCAGCTCTATATGTCTTGCTAGTCACCCAGGCAGCCACTCCATCTCTTAAGATCTTGCCAGCCATCCTAGGTTTACACATACTGCTGACAGCCTGCCCATCCACTCTGGCACAATGCTTCTGGTCCTGTGTCCCATACTTCAGTGGATACAGCAGGCCCAGGTTTGATGCCTCACCTGCTTGGGAGGTTCCTCGCCATGTATGTGGAGGATATGGCAGATTTCATTGGGGATGTTGTATTGGAATATGGTAGGCATAAAAGATGAGGATAACCCTGTTAATCAAAGGCAGGTCCAATTTTGATGTGCTGATGTGCACTAATCCAACAATGGAATGGAAAGGAATTGAGCTTTATGGCTGCAGTTGAAGTAATAAGCATATCTTTTTCACTGGCTGAGCGCCCTATCCCACCTGCCATGAACTCCACATACTAGGTCTGCACTGATGAGCAAGATAAACTCTTTCAGGATTCTTCCTTAGTCCCCAAAATCATCTGGTGTCATTCAGACAACATTCAGGACCCCATTAATGTCGAAGCATTCTTTTCGGTGAGTCGACTACTGATATCATTCTCACCTCACGGGTACCAATCCTACTTGGATACGCATTACATCATTGTCCCAAGCTTGGACAAAGATGCAACAGCAGCAAATAAGTCTGCCCTTCTGCACTGCAAGACAAGTCAGCATGTTTTTAATGCAGCTTTGAAGCTGATAATGAGTGATGATGCAATTTTATCTCTGCTCAACTTTCCACAAGAGTTTCTTCAACTCGTCAGTCGTCTCAGTGCAGCAGTGAATTTGCTTTATCTTGGATGTCTCTTCATTTGCCACTTGCAGATAGCCCTCCTGACCCAGTTGCACCCTTGCCCTGGCCACTTAGATCTTCAGATCAGGATTTTGACTAAAGTCTGCCACTTTCTGCGCCAGTGGCCGAAGAGGATGTGGTTAGCAGCAGGAATCCCTTGGGAAGCTCCCCAACCAAAGATTACAGTCTTCACAGACACAGTGGTTGGGAGACCCTCATAACTGCCTCACTTCACAACACTCAAACTTAGTGGTAGACATTCCAAGAAGATAATGGCAATTCCACATTGCTTTAGCAACAAAGTTCACCAGTTGTCTGTCCAAGTTTGGAGAAGGTCCTTCATCACCCCTGGTTCTTATCAAGGGAGCCTTGCACAAGAAAAAGAGTTCATTGGACAAGAATTTTGAGAGCTAGAAGGCCTTCCACTTTAAAGGCATGTGAAGGAAGGTGGCACGTCTAAGTATACAGGTATATGTACAGTGATGTCACTCTTCCTCTAGCAACTGTTCCTCAGTCGACTGCTTCCTTTGGCTCTTCAAAAAGAAATTAGCCCCCGTCGGCTCAAACGTTCTCACTCTAAGAATCCTGACATGTTCAGACACCATGGGAGATATGTCTGATTTGTCGATTCCATCTTCAAGGCACCACTTGCTCACTTATTCCCCAGATGGCACTCCATCTGCTTTCCTGTTTGAGCCTGTCTTTGGCTGCATTGAAGTTGCTATCTTACAAGACTTTTTTCATGATAGTCCTTGCTGCGTTGTGTAGGGTGTTGAACTGCATAGCTTTTTTGTTGACAAGAACTTTATTCAGTTCCAGTCAGATGATTTGATCATATTGTAGTGCTTTTGACGTCACAACCTTCATAACAGTAGAATGCTCTTGCCAAAAATGGCACACACAGATCATAAAAACTTTTCAGGAGACGATGCTACCGAAATAGTCAATAACATGACTTAGATATTGGGCTCGAAGGATACTAATGAAGAGAAAGACTGAAATAAGGTTATATGACCTGTTTATTCATGTATTTCATTCAAATTATGTTGCTCTCACTTAAATTTACAATACATGTAGAATTGAGAATCACCCTATGTCATTGGGACACACCAGTATAGCACCTTGTATGATGCTCTGGAGCTTGGTAAAACTAGGTCAGGTCAGGATTTCCCTACCACTGCAATACACTGAACCCCAAACGGGTTAAAGTTACCAAAAGTAATTATTATGCAAGAAACATGCATTGGAATTATAATAAAGTCATTCCAACATGGGTAAATAAACTTGGGAGTGCTCAGTAAAAGCTGGGTTGAGTTCTCTGTGAACTCTGTAAAAACTGGGTCGAGTTGTTCGTAAAATTTGGTAAGGTTAACAAAGGGGAATTTAGTAAGCAAAGTAATGCGTTGTAGGGAATGCAGCATTGTATGTTCCATCAAATCGTTTGCATAACAAACTCTGCTGCATTTGACATGTCTGTTCCTCCAACATTTCTGGTCAGGTTTACCAGACCTTACCGAGGTGGAGGAGTTCGATTTAAAAAGACGTGTATACAATACAAACTCTGCAGGAAGCTCTCCCTGAACCCCCAAAACACAACATTTATAGTAATAAGGTACACGCCTCTGCAACCTTGACAACTGCCACAAGCCAGTCATTGCCGAAGATGCATGACAAGCGACCAGTCAGAAGGTAGCTAACATAGCTCCTCAGAAACAATCAGAGATGCAGACAACACTGCTAATGTAAACAATGCACAGAATAATAAAGAATTACAATAAAATACACATAGACATAACTTGAAATGGACTCGTAAGTTACATTTTAAACATAACAAATGTATATTAATTAATAAAAATGAATATCATAGTGGAAACATGTTAATTCAGTGATGGAAGTGGAAACATAACTACAATTGATGCATGGCTTCATTACCGTGTTTATTCCAGTTAATCAGGAATAACACATTTAGTATTTATATTTGTAGGAGTAACATTTATTGTTACAAAATAGCAAACAGTCAGCTCAACTTACAATATGGATGGTGCTACCTGGTTGTTATCTTCAAGAACAGGTTGCCGCCGCATTAAATAAAAGTCACAGACCTGAAGCAGTGAAATAGCTGATCCTCCAAAATGTAGATAGTTTAACACATTGAAACCATGGCTAGCGAAGTTGTGCTACTGTTGGCTGCCAGATGATCACCAGGCCCTGGTCATGACAGCACGACCACTGATCAGGGTAATCTGGTTTATAGCTTTCTTCTTCAAATACAATCCTAAATCACATTACATTAATAATATTAGAATGCTACCACATGAATCTAGCTCTACTAAAAGACAAAAAATGTCCTTTTCTATCTCGTGTAGACAAAGGGCAATAACTTTTGCCCATTATCTCCCCTTGCCACTGCCAGGTGTCTTTAGTTTTTAGCTTCTCTGCTGTACTGATAACATCATACAATTTATCTCCGACAATCCAAGCCATTTTGTGTTCAGATTGGACCATCCAACATTCCTTTGGGATTTATTGAGTGAAATAATCATTCTGCTGCGGGTTGTATACTTTAATTTTACAATTTCTGCCAGATTTGAGTGATATTGTTACTTTATAAACTTTGTCTATTTAAGACCATGTTACACTATGCTATCATTGCCTCCATGTCATTACATGTAGTGCGACTTTGACTATTTTTGCTTACTTAGTAACGAAGATAGTATTAGCTAGTTTATAATATGCTGCATTGCTAATTTAGCTTTGGATTTCATATTTGGTGTTGTTTTGATAGAAATTTTAACTTAAAGGCATGAATGCATAAGTTGAAAGTATGAACTATAAGGCGTCTAAACATGGCACTATTTTCACTTTTCTGTTGGTAACAAGTGATTAAGAAAGTTAGTAATATACTGCATTACTAATTTATGCTTTGTTTTTCTTTTCTTGTGTCATTTCATTAGGAATATCATCAAAGTGCAAAAAGTACCAGATCCATTGGATTCAATTCACAATACTGCCACACTGTTACTGGCTATCCAGCTGTCCAGCATGGGGACCTTTCCATTGAAATGGTCAATCCAACTAGGATGTATGGGGATCTTAGTGACAGATCTGTCCATCTTGCCACACTGTTGGCAACTTACCATTGCTATGCTGAGATTTCAGTGAGAAATCTGTATATCCAGCCAGGTCTTAAGAGTGGCTGTGACTGGTGATAGACGGACTGTCTTCTATACCACCAGCCTCCAGGCCAACCATACACCAACCAGACCAACTGGCAGTTCAGACAGTGCCAGACTTAAGAATGTTCACTGCTGATCCACAAGGGAGAGCTAGTGGTATCTTCAAAGATAACTGGCCAGGGTCTTCGATGCCACCCAGCATGACTTACCCAGAGCTGCAAGTAGACCTGAATGGGACTTGAGACACAATGTGACAGATCTTAACATGGAATGGACTGAATTCAACTTAAATCTGCAGTTGAGGAAATTTATCTGGTGTTGGCCACTTCAGAATGCCCTACCACTACTGAAGACTATAAAGATAAAGCATCATTAGATTTTGGCGAGGAGGAAGAGACAATGTCCTTCTGATTCCTTTCACAATCAGCTAAAACTAAGGAGATCAGCGACCACCCTTCAGGTAGAATGGTGACCTCGGAAATTCTAAGGCTTTCTTCTCAGAAAGCCAGGTTCCAGCGACATTCTGATCTCACTGGTATAAAATTCACTCAGACACCTTTAGTACAGATCTCCCAGCCCTCAACAAGAATTTAGCACCCATTCACATGTCTGCCCCACTGTATTATAAAGTAGAGAAAAGTGTTCCACACCACATCCAAGCTGGTTTGGTACGTCGCTGTGTCCTCAATGTTAGATTGAACCTCATTAGCAATCTTCCAATTTGCAGAGAAATGACTATCGCCCTGCTTGGGAGGCAGTGGCCAGGATTGCTAGGGTAGCTCACCATACCAATGCCAATGCCTTGATGGTTCTGCAAACTTAGACCTGATGTGACGTGGTGCATGTCTGCAGTCCATTCACTATGCTGTTTGGGTCACTATGCTTTTCAGAGGAAGAATCAATCAAGTTCAGTGGCAGGCAGCTCATGAACTGCCCCGCCAACTCGCTGTTGCATCCATACAGGCATTTGGAAACTCAGACCCCGCCAGTGTGAAGGGATGTTAAGAGGCCTCAGGACAAGGGATCTCCAGTCAGATGTGCACCAATATTGATACCAACCCAATGCCAAGAGACAACAGTCTAACCAGCCTAGGAGACAGTCATATAGAGACGGTAAGAAACCATATTTCTCCGCCTTCAAGACTTCTAACCATAAACATTGACCTACCCTCCCCACAGCCTGCTGATGGCCTTCAGTTGGATTCGAGCCCACTGGATCTCCCTATTCCCTCGGAAGGATTGGTGATCCAGGTTATTTTGGAGGGGTTTCAGGTTTCATTTATCCAACCCCATCCCCCACTACCCTCTTCACAAGCATACCATCAGATCAGGAGAAGAATACCTTTCTACAACAGGAGTTACGGTCCCTCATCAGGAAACTGGCAGTGGAGATTTTACAAAGACCACAGCCTCCAGGGTTTTATTCAAGGCAGTTTCTTATTCAGAAAGTGAATGGCAAGTTGAGGCCCAATTTTGACTTGAGTAACCTCAACCACTTCAAGATGGAGATGGTGAGATCAGTCTGTCTCTCCATCAGATAGGACAATTATGCCACCAGTCTCAATCTGACTGATGCACATTTTGAATTCCCTATCCATGCCATGTCGTGCAGATTTCTCCGTTTTGCTGACTGCAACATAGTTTATCAGCTCAAAGTCCTTCTTTTTGACCTCAACATCAGCCCTTGGACTTTTACCAAGATTATGGATTATGTCACACTCTTCTGATCAATGTCATCTACAATGACAGCAGTGTACCTAGACGACATTCTCCAGAAACACATGGTAAGTTCTATCCTGCTGCAAGACAGGAATGATCTCACTCTTTTATATCATGTAAGCTTTCTAGTGAACTGGGAAAAGGCTGACCTCTCTTCATCCCAAACGTTTGTCAATATGGGCATGGAGTTTTTCACCAACCTGAATCTTGTTTGGCTTCCTCGTGTTCCCATAATCAGAATTGTCACATTCATTGAGTCCGTTTCCAACAGGACTGATTTCAGCAAGAGTTCTTGCAACTCCTCAGATTATTCAGTGCAGCAGCAGACTTGCTCAGCCATCTTTTTTATGCGCCCCTTACAAATGACCTTTCTTGCACAGTGACAGCCCTTTTCACCTCCCCTCAATCAAACAGTTATGATAATGCCCGAGATACAATCATTCTGCATCAGTTGCACAATCCAGGTTGGCTGACATGGAGATCGCACCAGAGAAGCCCCAAGCAGAAATAATGGTATGTAAGTGCCTACACATCAAAGCTGTAATCAATGCCTTTTACTTCTGGAAAGATTGACTCTAAGGCAAAATGGTCCTCATTATGTCCAACAACTCTCCTCGAACAGGGTGACACCAAATCACCAGACCTGTGTGTTCTGATTTAGCAGTTTCTACATTGGTTCAACAGTCTCAATATCAGTGTACAAATCAGGTACATTCCCAGCAAACTCTGTGTCTTGGCCAACACTTTCCAGGAAAGGTGAAGTCCTTAACACAGAATGGTCTCTCCATCAGTCAATCTTCACTCTGATCTGCACATCTTGGTGGTGTCAAATGATCAACCTTTTCTCAACAAGGTGGAATCACAAGTTGCCCACCGTAGTCTCCAGTTGCAGACCCAGTAGCTTGGGCTGTGGATACATTGTCTATCAGTTGGGAGGGGTTATGGGCATTTGCCTACCTTCCCGTTGTCCTGATTCCAAAAATAATCCAAACTTATGGGGTCAGAAATGTAAGATGATTCTGATAGCCCCTCTCAGATGGGACAAATCCTGGGTCACTAGTCTATTCAATCTAGCAATATTCCAGCCATCCTGAATCTTCTCTAGCAACCATGACTCCATCCCTGCCTAGACAGTCTTCTTCTGCATACTTGGTTGTTGTCAGGGCAGACTTATTAGACAGACAATTTAAATGTTTGATTGTGGAGAGAATCTTGAGAGCAAGAAGGCCCTACACTCTGAAGGCTTAAGATTGAAAGTGGCATGTTTTCAGTGACTGGTACCATACCAATAACATCGTCCCTCTGAGTGCCTCAATCTCTCAACTGGCTGACTTTTCTGTCTGGCTCTTCGAGGAAAAACGGTTGGCCCCAATTACTATCCAGAGCTGCTGCTCCATGATATGAGACACATTCCAGCATCATGGTAGATGTGATATTGGGCATGATAAAGACTTGTCGGATCTTTTAGCCCATTTTCAACCAAAATCCATCACTGCCTCCAAAATGGAATCTCTCTTTGGTTTTAATATGGCTCAATTCAAATAAATTCAAACCTCAATCCCACACTTCATTACAGTTACTATCACACAATTCACGTTAACTGATAGTTTTAGCTTCTGCATGCAGGATAAACAAGTTACATGCCCTTTTGTCGACCCGGACTATATTCAGGTCCAATGGTTCAATGGTCCACTTGACACGGCTAGGCTTTGTAGCCCAAACAAAGTTACCATCTGTCGGTAACCAAAGAGGAATCGTTTGCTCACACTCTTCCATTGACAGGTTGAGAGCAGCAGCCATAGAAGATTCTGTTCACCCACTCAATCACTACCAGAAACATTGAGAGACAAGTCAAGGCAGGCACAGTCGCCTCTTTCTCCAAGTGAAAGCTAGGAAACAATATCATCCTCAAGCCCATGCCTTGTGGCTTAAATGGTTATATGCTCAGTGTACTTTGAGGTCTCACAAGATCAGAGTTGCCTTGTGAAGATTATGAGCCATCTCTGTGAGCCTCAGTCTGAGATTTAACAGAAGCTGTTGGCTGGTATGCAGAGTCAACCTTCTCAAGTCTTTTATCTCAGGGATTTAGCTGCAGAGGCAAACCTTGAATGTGGTAGGTCTGGTGGCCACAGCACAGGAGACCACTAGGCCCAATTACAACAATCAACACATGCTATCGGCTTTGCCGGATTTGCCATTGAAATTTTGTAGGTAAGATATAAATGATCTTAACCATAGATGGGGGTCATAGATCAAGTGATCCTAGGCTTATGTACTTTGAGAACAGGTTATCGTTGGCATGGGGAATCCAGCCATCATTCCCAAGAAGGCTACCTAAGGTAAAGGTAAAGGTCAGATGCTCAGTACTCCTGTTACCTATTCTCCTAACGTAATGTCATTGGGGAACGTATTTGAAGGAGAAAGCAAATTTTTATGTAAATTGTTTCTCCGAGAATACTTACCAAATCACATTACTTAAAAACTAGGGACAACTGGCAGTGGCAAGGGGAGGTAATAGCAAGAGTTATTGTCCTTTGTCTATCTGAGATATAAAAGCAGTTTAATGTCTTTTAGTTGGACTGGATTCACAAAGTAGTAGGCTAATATTCCTAATGTAATAATGATTACATAAGTATTTTTGAAAAACATGATTTACTAAAAAAATTTGCTTTATTTGCTTTCAGTTTATTTGCTCAATAAACATTTCTTTGGTAGGACATCAGCCATCTTCAAACCCTATAGTGGTTGGTCTAGCAATATTGTGTTGATACCTATTTTCAGTGTTGCTGCCTTCATGTTAGGAAAGTGGTTCATCCATCTGCTAAAGACACAATCTTTGCTTTTTTTGTAGGAATACTCTTTTTAAAGGTTGGATGCTTTTGCATTCCTCTTCATAGTGCCTATTCTCTTCTTGTTAATGTGATCAGTTAACTCATTAACTCCTGAGCCAAACAGCTAGGCATTCCCCTACAGCATACTTGCAGAGATCAACTGGAGCAATGTTAGCCATACCAGTGCCTGTATCCCTGAGACTTGCTGACAGAACTTGTCTTCATCTTTCATAGAGATTGGAAAAAAGCTCAAAAAAATTAAATTAATTTGCATCAGGGTCTAAATCCGTTGTTGGTCCCATGAATGGCCTCTTGTCAATGTGTGTTTTATCATTTATGATCCATTGATCACCTCTTCTTTTATTTTCTTTTTCTTCATTCTCCTCAACATTCTCATTCTCATTACTCCCACTGTTATCATCAGTGGCTATTTCGATGTCACTATCAATCTCATCTGACGAGTTATCAGGGCAGCAGGGGTTAATGAGTTAATATATTCAATGGAGAAAAGAAATTTTATTGCAAATTATGTTACTTACCCATCACATTACAATGAAGCCTTTCTATCCATCCATGCAAGCATCCTTGTTTTGTACCTGCTTAAACTGAAGAATATTTAATGGCTGTGTTGACAAAATAGTGGTATCCATCGGAGGTTATTCATACCCGGAACAGCCAAGATAATATTTTTAACATCTGTCTTGAGAAAGAAAGTAGCAGAGTTTATTTTTTAATGTTATCGCTAGTATTGTCATAGAAACATAATTTAATATAAAATTTCCTTTCCAGGCCGAGGGTTTCGTTCTTCTAATGGTTTCGGACTCGAAACACAAACGTAGATCTGTGTTTGTGTTGTTGTAGTTAGTTGCACATCAATACATTGATGAATTTTTTATTTTCTTCAGAGGAATATAAAGACACTGAAGTAATTGAAAATCTACAGTGTGGAAAATTTGGACTAGAAAGGGATGCAGTTGGGTGGATATGTCAACACAAATCTGAGATAGATGCCTGATTATTATGTAATGAAATAAATTGAAACCATGGGTGGATTTGGAATACAGATCATTACTTTATACAAGAAGAATGGGATAACTCAGTTGGTAGCGCATTTGATTTGCACTTAGTTGGTCCCAAGTTCAGACTTAGTACCATTGAGCTAATTCAAGTTCTCTTGAGCAAGATATGTTTACAGCTCAGTTTGTTAGGTCTATTCTTTGGGGCAAATATAACTGATAATAGGTAATGTTACTTGTTAGGTCTTTGGGGCAAATATAACTGATAACAGGTAATGTTACTTGTTAGGTCTTTGGGGCAAATATAACTGATAACAGGTAATGTTACTTGTTAGGTCTATTCTTTGGGGCAAATATAACTGATAATAGGTAATGTTACTTGTTAGGTCTTTGGGGCAAATATAACTGATAACAGGTAATGTTACTTGTTAGGTCTATTCTTTGGGGCAAATATAACTGATAACAGGTAATGTTACTTGTTAGGTCTTTGGGGCAAATATAACTGATAACAGGTAATGTTACTTGTTAGGTTTATTCTTTGGGGCAAATATAACTGATAACAGGTAATGTTACTTGTTAGCTCTTTGGGGCAAATATAACTGATAGCAGGTAATGTTACTTGTTCGTGTCTTTGGGGCAAATATAACTGATAACAGGTAATGTTACTTGTTAGGTCTTTGGGGCAAATATAACTGATAACAGGTAATGTTACTTGTTAAAACCTAAAAGCAGGATTAACTATATGACATATAAGTAGTGTTTTAAGAACATTGTCATTATTGACAGGTTTTCTTCCCAAACAGTTGTCTCATGGTTTAGGTTTTACTATACTTGAGAATAGTTAATTATTCCCATAGAATGAGCACTGTTATTATTACATGTTCTTTTCTTTGAACTTTCCCAGCACTCAGAGACAAAATGAATGAATTGGAAGAGGAAATTAAGTCACAGCTTAACAGAGTAAGTCTTGCATCATGTTTCTTTATTTGGCTTTGAAAATAAAGTAAAATAGGTATCCAGATTTCAATATGACAGATAATTTACTGCTGATATGGCGTTGCTTTCCTTTAACAGAACTCGGTCCCCAGTCCAAACTAATTATTTCTCCGATTAGAAATGGAGACCCTGATCCCAGTTGAACTCTTTTGATGGAATACTTTATCTTTTTGTTCTTTTCCTCAATGTACAAAGTACACAAGCATTAAATCACTCCTCAAAATTCACTTTCATTTTCATCTTTAAATGTCTTTTTGCCATATCACAACCTTTTTATATCAGCCAGGTGTTTATCTCCTCAGTCCTTACTTACTCGAGTGTTAGTTCAGTTCATTTTAATTTTGAGGGGATTATGCATATTGCTTTGCTTGCACTGTTTCAGGAAGTTGTTTCCCACTTTATATTTCCATTGCTATGATAAGAGTTGCCTACCCTTTTTAGATTCCAGATTTTTTTTGTGTTGTGTCAATTTTCATCTTGCAGAGCTTCATATTATTGCAATTCTATGGTTGTAGACTATGTAACAGAAAGAAACTGGGGTCCCAAGTGGCCAAGTGGTCTAAAGTGCTCATTGTTCCAGATCACTAATATCTCGCCTCTGTGTTGGCTTGTGTCTTAGGCTCAGCTAATGTGGGTACATGAAAAAGCTTGCCAGAGCTTTTGGGTTGGTTGTTGTTCCCGGGGTTTTCTGGGTTATTCCTCCGCCATTTATTCTGGATGCCATGTGTAGCCTATTTTGTGCAGAAAAATGGCGTTAAACTTCATAACAACAACAACAGAAAGAAACAAAATAAACAAATTGTGTAAATTTCAACAAATAATTTATTTCCCTTGAATACAAAGTGAAAATTTAGAAGGAACTTAAAGTATTGTTTATTAAATCCTGCATAATCCTGAATGGTCTATCACAAGTCCAGAAGTATAATGTTTCAAATGAATTCCAATATTTAATGTGCTGATGTACCAATAGTCTAAATTGGTTGATATACCAAGTCTTGTTATATTTCAGTGATATAATTCAGAATGTCTTGGAATGAATTCTTAATAATCCCAAAATAGTTTTACTCCAAAAGGTCAGTAAGCACTTTGTAATTCCATCTACTCACCTGTTCATAGACAAGCACAGGAAATTACCAGAAGAGGAACCTGCTGTCACAGAAAGGCTCTCATCCAATACAGCCCACAGATTCTTCACCATCAAACTTGGATCATCTCAAGGAATTATGGTTGCCATCTGCATTGTCCTGACAATCTGCAGCCAGGGTTTTTAATGCAAAGTGAAGAATCTTCAGTAATTGGTGCAGTAGGAAATATGTTAATCTTAGTTGTCCCCATTTCAATATAGTTTGCAGACTTCTTTCCTTTTTTTTGAGCAAAAGAGAGGGTTCTGTTTCCATTATTAAGGGCTATAATATATTTTGAGTTTCAGGACTACTCCGGTGGCCTAAGTGATTAGAGCATCCACCTCAGATGTGGGAGGTCACTGGTTCAAGCCCCAGCCAAGTCATACCCAAGACCTATAAAAATGGTACTAGCAGCTGTCTCTCTTAGTGCTCATCATTGAGAGGTTAGCATTAGGACTGGTCAGCTTGGTGTCAGGATAATGTGACTGGGTGGGAAAATCATGCTACATATCTGCGGCATGATGCCTCAGTGCTAGACATCACTATAAAGTGCCACATCTGCAGACATTATAGCAATACGCACAATTTGAGCTTCAGAGACTAATCTCTTGCTCACTAACGCCTTGGTGGAATCTTGTGTGTTCTTTGAACCTATAAAAACTCTCTTACATTTTAGTAAGTAGAGTGCCCACTCAGAAGCCTAGTGGTTAGAGCGTCTGCCTCAGATGCAGGAGCTCGCAGGTTCAAACCCTGGCCGAGTCATACCAGAGACTTACAAAAATTTGACTAACAGCTGCATCGCTTGACATTCAGCAGTAAAAGGTTAGTGTTAGGACTGGTCGACCTGGTGTCAGGATAATGTGACTGGGTGGGACATCATGCTACATGTCTGCAGCATGATGCCCCTGTGCTAGAAATCACTATAAACTGCCACACTGCAGACATTGTAGCGATATGACTGAAAAATTGTTTAAGCTTCATTAAAAATCCAAATCACACCCACACTCTTGCAATCCTTTGACAAAAGCATTTCCTTCTAGAGCCTTACCCTTGAGACTACTTTTCTCAGTGTTAGTGCAAACTTCATGCCTTGTTAGTGGAGAAGGGTTGGTTGATGCCTTGTTAGTGGAGAGGGGTTGGTTGATGCCTTGTTAGTGGAGAAGGGTTGGTTGATGCCTTGTTAGTGGAGAGGGGTTGGTTCATGCCTTGTTAGTGGAGAGGGGTTGGTTCATGCCTTGTTAGTGGAGAGGGGTTGGTTCATGCCTTGTTAGGGGAGAGGAGTTGGTTACAGTTCAGTGGCAACTTTGATTCAGGTTGTCTTTGCTATCATTGGTTTCTGTCTAAGAATCAGATAAGTTTTGTAGCTCCACTTCCTAATGAGATCCCCAGTCTCAATATCTGCACTGGAGAAGATCACAATGGACTTCTTTCCCCGTTTAAGACTTTAAGGTTATTTTGGGATTCCACTAAAGGGTGAAGGAAGGGTTGGAATTTTCTCTTTCTACCTCTCAAGGATTCCTCTAATATTTTGGCAACCACCATTTCCAGGTGGATTGTCCTTGCTATTAAAACAGCATGTCAATCAATCTCAGATAGGGACATTTTCCTTCATAAGAATTCAAGCCCTTAAAGTTAGGTCTATTGCTAAATCTTGGGCCTATATGAATCACTCAATTTTCAGTGATGTTATGAGAGCCACCTTCAGGCGGTTTCACATTACTTTCTGTTCCTGTTTCAATAATGGTTGATCTTTTGTGCACCTAAGTGAAGGCAATTTTTCATTGGGTGTTATAGTTATAGCCCAACCTTCTACCAGCCAATAGTAGTGAACTTTCCAACTGTAAGGGTAAATACAGTTGTTTTCTGCATTAGATTTGTGGAGACCATCAGCCTCTGTCTTAACCGATAAATTCGGCAATGCAATACATGCAGGTAATATATTACTGCTATTTAAATGTTGTTTTGGGGGTTGGGGAGTGCATATTTTAAATATGTAATGCTTAACAGCTGTTCGTGAAATGATTCCTTCATCCCACCTTGATCTGATGTCCTGCACGCTAGGTCGAGTCAAAAGAGAGTGGTATTCTGTGTGTTTCTGTGGCTTAGGAATCGGAGTGGTATCATGTTCTTTTCAATTCTGACCCTTTCCAATAGAAAGGAAAGCAGTGCAGTAAGTAGTAGGCAAGTATTACATAATCAAAAATAGTTTAAAACAACCCCCCCCCCCCCCCCAATTGCAGTGTTTGTTCTATTCTTTTTTTAGAGATCTGCATCCATAAGTAAATAATAATCTCATAGTCTTTTAATTCAGAGGAAGCAAAGCTAAGATACTTTTATTAGGATTCTGGGTTTTAGTGTACAGGAATTCAGGAACTTTATTCATTTGTCGAATAATGTTTGAAGATATGAAGAAAATAACACGAAGTGTATAATAAAAAATGAAATATGCCCATAGCAGGTTTTTACATTTTTGTTATTAATTTATTTTCATGCTCATATGATGTTATATATATATATATATATATATATATATATATATATATATTATTTGTGTATATAAACCAGCATGATGCTGTCCATTAGTATGAATCATTATATTATTAAGTATGTATAAACTTCATGGATAAATTGCAGCTGTTGTGAGAAGCCAATTCACTATAGCACTTTTTGAAGGTTGCCTTGATGGCTTTTATTTTGAGTATGTAAGAATTTTGTACCACATAATTTTTACCACTGTTCAGCAAGTACAGAAACATGACAATACACAATATCTTGATATGTGTAATAATTTTTTTTTTTACATATTTCTGCCATGTCTGGAGCATATAGGGTTACCTGTGTCCAACCATCACAGTATGCCATATGTATCACAAACTACCAACCATCACAGTATGTCATATCTATCACAAACTACCAACCATCACAGTATGTCATATGTATCACAAACTATTTTCCTGCTCACTGTTATTTTAAAGGACTTGATGCATTTGAAACTAAATTCACGACAAATATTTACATGAAAACAATTTAGGTGAAGTTCTATTTTGCACAATTCCCAACATTATTGAACAGAGTTATGGCCCCTGTTTGACATGCTTTGCCATTCAGGTGCATCCTGTTGGTGGGATATCCATTTTGTATTGACACATATCTTGTTTATGAAAAATGTCTTAAATGAAAGTTACTTACTTTAGCAAGAAGGCCTAATTAAACTACAACATTTATGGTCAAAATACCCTTCCATGTGATACTGTTGTTGTACACTTATGTGATAAATTTCAGGTATCTAGAGATTTGGGACTGGAGCCAAACAAAGCATTGAAATTGGAAAGCAATTCACAGCTTGGTTACTACCTTAGAGTGACAAGAAAGGTAAGTAATAATAGATTCATAATTGAACATAAGAGATTTTATGTTGCACTCCCTACACATGTTCTTAATCAGTCAGTTTTTGTGTTGTGCACTCTCCACATTTTCATAAGCACATGATATTTGTGTTTCACCCCGTCTTCACTTTCATAATCAGATGATTTTACACATATGGAGCCAGAAGTTTACATTTCGGCAGCTGCTGATAGATAATTTTTGATTAGAGAGTATTTTGATGCTTGAGAGAATCATAAACAAAATAAGTTGCATGGTACATGGTTGACTAAGAAATGTTATGTTTTTCATTGCCATCAAAGTGATGAAGTAGTAAGTCAAGCAAACTTGGTTTCTCTGTCAAGGACTTAGAGCTGATGTTGAAAAGAAAAGCAATGTAAGATGGTTAATTTGACCAACCAACTCTAATATTTTGGCATGCCTGCCTGTTTAAAGTTGCTGAACTTCTGGTATGCCTTGCATCTGTTGTGCTTCATTGTTGACTGTCGTCCATTCATCAACAATTGCTTGTTATGTGTCTGGAGGCCTTTTTTTTTTTTTAAATTCTGATCAGGTTTGGAATAAGGGTTTATATTATCAAAATGTTGTATAAATTCAATAATGAGCGAGATACATTTTGAAGTGATCTTGCTTCAGATTGACAGCATGTTTCTACTCGGGGTCGTCAACACGGCCTGCCAAGCCATATCCTGTGGCCTGCAAAATGATTGTTGTCACAAGGTGTCGTGAGCGATAACAAAGGTGGTGCAGCCATGCATCCCTCAGGGTGGTTTGAGTTTGAGACCCCTGTTGTAGACCATATGTATAAACTAATATCAATCAAACTTGGAATATGGGTTTACTCCATCAAGATATCTATTGAATTTGATAACAAGCTAGATCCATGGATATTAATGAGGTTATCTTGCATGCGATAGGCTAAGCTTGTTACCAGAGACCATATTTTTAATCAGATTTTGAAATGTGGGCTGGTATCATCAGTGTCTGAGTTCAGTAATGAGTGAGATCCATGAACATTCTTACATGATTTTGCATCTAGTTGGCAGATGGTACATTTATGAGTGAGATCCACACACGTTATTGAGATGATCCTGCATTTTATTGGCCAAGTTTGTTATATGTAAGCAAATCAATTTCTGAGTTTGTTTTTTTTTTTTTTTAGGTTGCAAATTTTGGTAAATAGGTTTGTTATTTATGGTTGCAAATTTTGGTAAATAGGTGTGTATCATCAGGATGCATGAGGAGTTTTATTATGAATGAGATCTACTTCTGTACAAAATAAAGTCATTTACATCATCAGGATTGTAGATCAGTATGATTATGAACAATAGCCATGCATATCAATAATCTGATTATTTGGGGATGAGTCTGCTTTATTAAGGCCACCTGACCCCCCCCCCAATTTTGGTGGCCCATAATTTTATTTTAAAATATCCAATAGAAAGCTAGTAGATCTTAATTGCCAGAAGTTTTACTCAGTTCCTTTCACATTCTTAACAGAAGTCATCTTGATGCAAATTTATAATTGCTTTTAAGTCTGGATTCAAACTGGACACTAATATTGAATCCTAATAAGTCTGGATTCAAATTGGACCCTAATATTGAATCCTAATAAGTCTGGATTCAAACTGGACCCTAATATTGAATCCTAATAAGTCTGGATTCAAACTGGTCCCTAATATTGAATCCTAATAAATCTGGATTCAAACTGGACCTTAATATTGGGTGAAATTAACTCTCTGGCCAAAATAGGGTGAGGTGGACAAAAATAGGAAGAAGTGGGTGTAAAATGTTCAGAATAGTCACTTTAACGTTTTTGCATATTTTCATGTCAGGTCATTTAAATGCTGATGTAATAATGTTACTAGTTTATAAAAATTTTTTTAAAGCTTCTCTAATTTTGCTTCACAGCAGTTAATGTATAGAACAAAACGGCAATCGCTAATAGGTTAGATTGGGAAATTGACTTCCGTAGAACAAGTCCACTTTTCATATGTTTGTATGATGAAATATTGAATACAGTTAATAATTTTATTAGTAATGGAGCTGGATATATCCATTGAGTTGTACTTTGAATTAGATTGTGTACTTTGCTTCAGATTGGGCATTGAAAATACAGTTTTTTGCTTGTTTTTGAAGGATCATCTGTGAATTTTAGGTGGGAATTTGTGAATTGCTGTGTAGTATTTTAAAATAGCACCAACATTGACTTCAGAACATAAGATACTTTTTTCTATCTTTCCATTTGCCCTTTTCAAGGGAAAATAATGCATTGTACTAAAACAAATGGAGTGAGTTAATGTGAAATGAAACCAAGTCAAAGTAAGCTTCACTTTTTCAGTCAGTTGAGGTGATTATTTCGTCCAATTTCGTGATTATTTCGTCCAATTTCGTGATTATTTCGTGTGGACCCTGTAAATATTCGGAATCTTCCACATATGTCTAAAAACCGACACGCTGGGAGACAGCTCCCAATTTTCATAGCGATGACTATATATTCCTTCCTTAATTAGAACAGTTATATGGGATAGTTGATATATTAGTAATGGTCGGTGCAAATATTTTGTGTTTTGAATTCCTTTCATTCAGCACATGGTCTGAGATTTGTCTGCGATGCTTGGGAAGTCACATGGTCTAGCATGAAATGCAAAATTGCTAAATGGCTTTTTTATTGCTTTACTTTTAATGAACCAAATCTTTATTATTTTTGTGACTTTCTTTTTATGCTTTTTTATTGAAACTAGAATGGTTTTAAATAGAGACCAGTATTCTAGGTAGACGAGTAGCTGCAGTGGTTATTGTACTTGATTGTGAACGAAAGGGTGTGGGTTTGAATCCTAAGATCAGATCTCTTGGGTTGGATACTGTTGTGCGTCCGTAGGCAAGAAACTTAAATTGCCTCAGCCCTAAATACACTAATTGTGTGTGAGGTTAAATGCCAATCTAGTTTGTCAACTTGTGTCTGCTTTGTAAATTATGCAGCAAAGATTGCTATGCTTGAAAACACAAAACTTTAATTTGATGTGAAGATAATTGTGCCATGTGATCATTGGGCTCTTTATCCCAATAACTCCTTTAAGTATGAATGAATAAACAGATAAATTTGTTTCATATCAGAGGGTCTTGATTGGGGGGGGGGTTTACACCAAGAACTCGACAACTTTTACTACTGCTGTTTTTTAAAAAGGCAACTTCTCTACAAAACAAAACCAAAATTCTAATTTTTGTTTACAATATTAACTTTTATTCTTCCACAAAGGGACATCGGAAAATAAATAGCAACAAAAATTAATGGATTGGAGATGAGAAACCATAATCCTTTGTGTTAAAAATTGTCAAATTACTTGTTGTGCAATGAAAAATTCACAATTCTAGGGATGGGGACATTAAGTTTTATTGTAGGAATTATCACAGTCTTCATGGGAGAGGAAAAAGGAAAACTGCCTCAATTGTGAATTTGACAGTTACGTCGTCATTGTGACTGGAGTACAAGTACAAACGAGATATGAAATGTTTGCACATTGATTCACATATTCCTTCATCTCAGCAGTGCCTTGAACTTGAAACACAAATTTAGTTTGCATAGACTGAGTGGTCAAAGTAGATACGAGCTAGTGACTGCTTAAAGGCAGGGAGAAACCACTGTTAGGTTAGGAAGCAGCTGACAATGGAAGGCAGGTGACCATTACAGGACTTGTTTATAGGAGTTTTGCAAAGGGAGAAAATTAGAAAGGCTGTTGTGAACAGGTGACAGCAATGTAAAGGCAACTGTTGGGACAGGTTTGACTTATATTTGGAATTTTTTCAGTTTGTGGTATATTAAGCAAAATCAACACGATATAAATTTTGGGCAATACATAAGGTCCTGTTCCTGCAACTGCATGCACTAGCTTAGTTGTATAATTCTGCTTTTAAGTTGTGCAAGTCTGGTCAGCGATATATCTGACCCTGTAGGGCTTCTCGTTAGTTAATTAAATTAACACATTAATGTTTATTATGCCTCAGATTCTGTTGATTGTTTAATCTACATGAGATCTGAAAGACCTTTTTGGTAATATGTGTATTTATTCATTTCATACAGGAGGAAAAAGTGCTTAGAAACAACAAGAACTACACAACAATAGACACCAACAAGAATGGAGTGCGATTTCACAACAAGGCTTTAGGGCAATTCAATGAAGAGTACCTGAAGTGCAAAGAGGACTACAATGAGCAACAGAAAAGTGTTGTTGAGGAGATTGTATCAGTAGCAGGTAGGGATTCAGGTTTTGTTTCATTTCATCACAAAGTCAAGATTACATGTTGCCAATTTCCTTGTGGCCTTACTTTTTTCCCTAATCTTCCTACATTTCTGTCACACTCCATATTTTTCCCAACATTTTCTAAATGGTCTTTTCTATTCCTACCTTTTTTCAATTTTCTGTTGAAAATTGATTACACACTGCATGCACAGCCATAGTGAACTGAATTCAGATATGGACTCGGTGATGTGATGCTAGGTGTTTAAGAAGAGGTTACCTGGACTAAAGAGACTGGTAGTACATAAGTAAGATCATGTTCAAGTTTACAAAGGCAAGTTCAATAAAGCTTGTATTTTTTCACCAATTGGTATAAATTTCATACTAGTTTTCTTTCTAAAACTATCTCTGCTTTATCTCTATTGCTTCATAAAGCATTGCTGGAAAGACTGCTAAGAAAGTTGATAAAAATAGTATGGTTATCACTTAATGGTGTGCTGACAGTTATTTTGCTTCTTCCATATTTATTAGAGTTAATGACCTTTTCACCTTGCAACATAATGCAGTGTACGACAATCATGTTATTGCAACTAGTCTCCCAGATTTTGATTGACTGCTCTGAACATGGCAGATATTGTGATCATCAATTGAAGATGCACATATGAACAAAAATAACTTTGCTACCAGTATTCCTGTGGCATTAGTTCATTAGTGCAACTATTCTGAGTTAACTCGCCAGTCCCATGTGAGCTTATTGTATAGTTCTTCATCTGTCTTCAGTCTTATTCATCCATTTACAGTTGTTAGCTCGACTGGTCTTAAACTAGAAGGCTCTGGAATGGCCTGTTGTCTGTTTTTATTGTCCCTCCATTGTCACATGTTTGTTATCATTACTCCTAAACTAGCATTGCCTTGAAACTTTACATAAACATTCATCACAAGGCTTGCTTTGACCAAAAAAGAAATGGTGCCAATTAGTTAGCAAAATACCCACTACAGTTGCTATCTGGAAAATTTTTTCACTAATTGTCTTGAATGTGTGGTCATCTCAACATCAGCTGTTCACTAGAAGACTTCTTATAATGTCTGTTTGGTCTTAAATGAAAATGGTGCCATCTGACATCCATTATGGCTACCATGGCAGCCATCATGAAAACCTTGTTGTTATTCCTATTACAGGAAGGGTCATAATAACATGGAGTATGCACCAGATGACAAATTATATTGTCTAGTTGGTCTCAAAAAAATGATGTTATCTGACATTCAATATGGCCACTGTAGCAATCCAGAAAATCTTATTATCACTACAACAGAAAGTTGTATTTCCATAGGATTCTCACCAGAAGACTTCCTATGATGTCTGGTTGATCTTAAATGAAAATGTTGCCAGTGTGGCCTCCAACATGGTCTCCGTGGTGGCCATCTTGAAAATCTTTAATGTAAAAGTTAAGTTTGTCTTTTTGAGAAAAAAACCCCACCCTGTTTAGTAGCTTAGCCATATACATGTATGTTAAAATTGTATATCCAAGTTGTGAAAATCAGGTGTAGAGTTGGTAACAGTTAATAAACATGCAGTGCAGGAATACCACAGGTGTATTCACACTCTACTAAAGTATGCAATATTCACGCAAGTTTTTTTTTTAGGTTTTTTTTAAAAATTTATTCTAGTATACATCTGCCATCTCATTTCCACTTATAAACTTGAGTGGATACTCACCTGTCAAGTTCATCACCTGTTCAGATATAATTACTTAGAATATTAAGAACTATATTCAAAACTAATTATTTTAAGTTTATATATTGTCAGCTTCCCAATAAACATTGATATCAGATTTATGCACCAAACCCAGTGACTTTAACACCTGTTATGACATTTTTCTCCAGCAGCTGTTGTGAATTAAGTCTGCCACATTTACTCTCTGATCGCCATAACAGTTCATTTGAGCTATGCCAAATGCAAGAAATCTCCTCAAATAATAGTTTAAATATTTTATAGACTTTGTATTCTCTAGTTCTGCATTTAATCTTTTGAAATACTGTTGGAGAGTGAGTTGACTGGAATATTATGTCTTTGTCCAGCAATCATATATATCAGACTCGTATTCAGAATCGTTTTCTGGTTCGAAATCATTGTTATTTTCAGTAAAACTTTTCCAGGTGCAATAATCTGATATACCTTAATACTTTCAAAGTCGTTGTCATTGTTGCTGTTATCAGTATTGTTGCTATCATCAGCCAGTGTTTGCCAAATGAAATCATCTGAAGATAAACTGTTGAGAGTCAGCCATTTTGAATTTTCCAAATTGTACATATTTTAGCCAGCATTTGCAAAACTTCATTGCATTAGCACGGTACAACTATGACAATGCCTGTTCCAGAACCCACTGTACCAATCAGATTTACTTTTACAAACCATTCACATCAAGCTGAAGTACTAAGATGTGTAAACTGCATACCTGAAAAACGACATATGCTGCAGCAGGTGCTTTTGGTCCACAGCTGATTGCATGATTAAGGGTTAAAATCAAAGAAGGTCAAGGTTATGGTTATTAACATGGGTAAAGTACTTGAGTTTATAATCATGTATTCAACCATGCTAGACCTGTGTACATCCTTGCCTAACCTGCTCAAAGTTCTTTATGACTAATACAATTGGAAGTAGGAGTAAATATTGTTATTCAAAGATAAACCATTCATATTAATATCAGTGCATTAAATAATGTAATGCTTCACCCTTAACAGGTTAACTGTATTGTACATGTAAATAAGTGTAGAAACTAGATAAGCAGACTGCATTGTTTTTGTGTGAGACCTCACCAGTAGTTGCTAATCAAGGTTATTAGTGGTATATGGACTATGTATTTTCTTGCCGTCACTCCTAGGTTATAATTGATCTAAGGACTTTGGACTTCTTGCTGTCACTCCAGTGTTACAGAAAGGCTGTGACTTTCTCCCATTAAATTCCTGGTTTCAAGAAGTGGACACATAATCATAGAAAAGAATGTTTTATTTTATGACTGTCGCAATAGGTTGGTGGACAGGTAAGGAAGTGATTTTACATTATTTAAGCACAGTAGGGGCTGTATAATTCCAATTGAAAGGTAAGCATCTTTCATTTTCAAATGATTAAAAAGTTCAAATGTAAAGATGAAAGACTGAAAGAATAAAATGTTTCAATAGAAAAGAGGCAAAGATCACATCACTCTGAAGTTATTATCTGCATGATAATATTTACAGTGTCTACTAAAAACTAGTGACAATAGTGGTGAGTTTTGTAATCACTGATTGCACTGTTGGGGCAGTGTCTATTTTCTTAATTGCTGTGGATATATGCTGTGATGATCAGTATTTTATGAGCTGCATTGATACATTATCTCATTTCCGTGTATTGCAGTGCCATGAATATCATCTCACTTCATGTATTGCATTGCCATGAATATCATCTCTCTTTCATGTACTGCAGTGCCATGAATATCATCTCACTTCCATGTATTGCAGTGCTGTGAATATCATCTCACTTCCATTTATCAGTTCCATGTATTGCAGTGCCATGAATATCATCTCACTTCAAGTACGGAAGTGCCATGAATATCATCTCTCTTTCATGTACTGCAGTGCCATGAATATCATCTCATTTCCATGTACTGCAGTGCCATGAATATCATCTCACTTCCATGTACTGCAGTGCCATGAATATCATCTCACTTCCATCTATTGCAGTGCCATGAATATCATCTCACTTCCATCTGATGCAGTGCCATGAATATCATCTCACTTCCATGTATGGCAGAGCCATGAATATCATCTCACTTCCATCTATTGCAGTGCCATGAATATTATCTCACTTCCATCTGTTGCAGTGCCATGAATATCATCTCACTTCCATGTATCAGTTCCATGAATATCTTCTCACTTTCATGTTTTGCAGTGTCATGAATATCATCTCACTTCCATATATTGCAGTGCACGAATATCATCTCACATCCATGCAGTGCCATGAATATCATCTCACTTCCATGTATGGCAGAGCCATGAATATCGTCTCACTTCCATCTATTGCAGTGCCATGATTATGATCTCACTTCCATGTATTGCAGTGCCATGAATATCATCTCACTTCAATGTATCAGTTCCATGAATATCTTATCACTTCCATGTATTGCAGTGCCATGAATATCATCTCACTTTCATGTACTGCAGTGCCATGAATATCATCTCACTTCCATGTATGCCAGAGCCATGAATATCATCTCACTTCCATCTGTACTGCAGTGCCATGAATATCATCTCACTTCCATGTATCAGTTCCATGAATGTCATCTCACTTCCATCTGTTGCAGTGCCATGAGTATCATCATTCTTCCATGTATTGCAGTGCCATGAATATCATCTCACTTCCATGTATTACAGTGTGATGAATATCATCTCACTTCATGTATTGCAGTGCAATGAATATCATTTCACATTTGAATATCATCTGACCTCCATGTATTTCAGTACCATTAATAGCACCTCACTTCCGTGTATTGCAGTGTGATGAATTCAAAATTACTAATTTAATCAATGCATGCATCCTCAGAAAGAAATACTGTGTACATAATAAATTGTTACACCTCATGCAATTGAAGGCCTGACTATCAAGGTCAGTAGATCTGAAATTGAAAAATTATGTTAACTTTACATTTGTAATAATGGAGTGGGATAGTGGACAGCCATGCTGCTGATGTTTTTTTAAATCATTATTAACAGTCTTAAGAAAATCTGCTATATATTCAGAAAGTAGCTTTTTTATAATTTAATTATATTTTGTTTTTCCTTCCAGCTGGTTATGTGGAACCCATGCTAATGATGAATGACATTGTAGCACAGCTGGATGCTTTGGTCAGTTTCGCACATGTTTCTGCAAGTGCTCCTATCCCATTTATCCGGCCAAAGCTTTACTCAAAAGGTATGTCTGTTTGGTTCACCAATTTTTAACAAATTTTTTTTTAAACAAAACTTAAAAAGTGTGTCAAAGACAAAAGTCTATTCATGATTGTTTTGTCATTCATGAAAGCAGAGGAGAAATCAGCAGACCTGCCAACTCTTATGATTTGGCCTTAAGTCTTAAGAAAATTACGCTTAAAATACGGACTTACGGCATACAAGCAAAAACTACGGAAAAATTATCATTGCCAAAAAATCCTGATAATTGGTTCATCTGTGTTTGATATGGATCCAGGTTTCATATTAGAATTAGTAAAATTAGTCAGGGAACAAGACTAACTTTACAGCAGCACGTCAGAAGCTTTAAACTGTGCCTGTTTGTTCATGCAAAGCATCTGCATGATCTAACTGTTGATTATAGAATTTTTTTAAAAATGGCGTCCAGAAAGCGATGCATGTTTACAACAAAAGGAAAAAGAAGCTTCTAAAAAAAAAGTGTTAATAATCAACACAGAAGAATAAAAAGGAGTATTTAGATTCTTGTAAATAAAAGCTGGAAAGGACACAATTAGGTTTATTGGACATCACGTGCCAATTTGAGTATGCCTCTTGGCAGGAGATATGATTGCTGTCATGTGAAATGGAAAAAGAATTTCCAAGAATTACATCAAGTTGAGAGATAGCAACAAGCCATTGAGTTGCATAGGGTATGGAACTAAAGTTTGTGCAACTGTACTAGTGGTAAATAAAGTCTACGCGTGCTTTACAAACTTTTCAGTTGAACATAGAGTTTATCGTCGCTGTGTCAAGCTTTTACTTAAGTTTTTCAGTTTTACAATAGCAGTTGTTGATATTTTGTTACACGTTACTGAAAACTGGTCAATCTTACGGAGAAAAATCAACAGCCTTACTGAGACAGACTCGTCAGGGTTGGCAGGTCTGAATCAGATGTGCATGAAAGCACAGGGAATTTGTGTATACACTGAACTTAGCGATGGCAAAGTTCATTATTTGTTCCAGGAGGTTTCAAGTATGTTTGTTTTTAAAAATACAGTTCTGTTGTTACAAGTCTGACATGGTAATTGCCCTTTATTTGTGCTGCATATTTGTGTCAAGCCTACGTTTATGGGAAGCAGATTATAGTCATTTCCACTGTCAGCAATGACTGTCAAGTCTTTGTTTATGGGAATCAAGACAAAAGTCATTTCCACTGTCAGCAATGGTTATGTCAATTGTTTGTTAAAGTTACATTAAAGTTTTTCATTTAGATATATTTTCTGAAGCCCTGGATAGATACTCATTGTACTTTGCATGAATCATCATGAAGCCAAGTTCATTCATTCTGCAACTTGTTTACTTGCCTCTTTTACCCAGGGTCAGGGTCTTAATCATATAACATCTCATTAAAGTTTTCATTGCAGATTTTTCACTTGCTTATATTTACTAAAGAACTTGAGGGTTGTTCCATGGGACACAGGGAAGGCTCTTTTAAGTTGGGGTACCCACCCATAGAGGCAATTTAGAATTTTCTTATCATTTTAATATGAACTCTGAAATCAAAGTACCCTGGCATATATTTTTAAAAAACTGCCTTCCCTGGATACCATTAAATCGAACAGCCCTGATAGGCTCATCACACATGGTGTAAGTTATTATCGAAGCTAAGAGAACTGTGATATTCCCACACACTCCCAGTCCTAGAAAATTTTTGTTATGGTTTTGGTTGATGTATTTTCACTTATATTTCCTGAACCCTTCTTGGATTTGCTTCATACTTGGGACGAATCATTACAAGGCTAAAACAGTTAATTATATGACATGAGCTCTACCCATTGACCTTGCCTTGGAATGAAGGTCAGTTGTAGAAATTTTTATTCAGGTTTTGGTAGAAGTGTTTTCATTGATTTGTATTAAACTCCTTGATGGATTTTCTTCATAATTTGAATGAATCATTATGATGCTAAGACAATACATTCTATGACACTTGCTCAGTCCTTTTACCTTGTGATCAAGGTCACAGTTATAGTAAATCTGTGTTACAGTGTTGGTTAAGCTGTTTTCTCTTGCCTGTATTTCCTAACACCATATTCTACATGAATCATTATGAAGCTAAGACGATTCGTTCTCCAACATGCTTGCTCAACCATTTGACCTTGGGGTCAAGGTCAGTTATTTGGCAGCAATGTTTTGATCAATGGCTTGACATGTGGGGCCTTTGCTTTCGTGTCTGCTAAATTATTGTTATGTTCAAATGTAAAAGGATGCTGAATCTACATTAGGTCAATACTTATCCTTCATTTGTCTGGTCTCTATTTTGAAAATATTGTTTAGCAGTTTGAGAATTTGTACAATTTTATCTTTATTATATTCTGTTCTGTCAAGTAATATCAGAAAACTGACAGAACATCCAGGACACAATTTGCATAAGATCACAGTTTGCATAAGAAAATGTCACAATTTGTAAAATGTAAGAAGTTTTTATTTGGGGTCTGACAGGAATACTTTTTGTAAATGTATTAATAATTTAATACTTGTCATATTTACAGGCTCTGTAATAAGACGTTGAACATTTTTACACAGTATACTTTATTGTTGATGACTGAATGAACATCAGGTTGGCTTGATGTGTAATTATTCTTGTTACATTTTTACACAGTATACTTCATTGATGATGACTGAATGAACATCAGGTTGGCTTGATGTGTAATTATTCTTGTTACATTTTTACACAGTATACTTCATTGTTGATTGAATACACATCAGGTTGGCTTGTTGTGTAATTATTCTTGTTACATTTTTACACAGTATACTTCTTTGTTGATGACTGAATGAACATCAGGTTGGCTTGATGTGTAATTATTCTTGTTAATGTAGATATAGATAAAAAGGAAGCACTTTTAATTCAACTTGAGAGGGAATCTTGATCTGATAGAATGATGTTGTCATTTTCATTTACCAGGACATGGCATTGTAAAACTACAAGAGGCCAGACACCCTTGTCTTGAGCTGCAAGATGATGTGGCATTTATCCCTAATGATGTAACATTTGAGAAAGGTAAGTTAAAATTGCTTGTGTCACCTTAGAGTTTGAAATACTTGGACTATACATGTACACACAGACACATACAATACACCTATTCTAGGCCCTATGCATGTGAAAATTAGTAAAAGGTGCCAATTGATGCATAGATTTTTTATTTCAAACGAAGTACAAATGTGTACTTAATGAAAATTTGTAGCATGCATTTAATTCACTTAAATCCGCAGGGTTTTGTTTGCATTGTGTTAGAGATCTGAATGGTGAAAATCATTGGAATAGTTGGTATTTGATAAAAATATTATGCTGAAATTTGTTAGCAGATGTTCCCAGCCTCCCTCTTTTTTTAACAACACCAACTTGTTCTGCAATTTTCATCTCAACAGCTTTAGCATAGAAAAATTCCATGTATCATTCACTCCACTTGTGGTGGTGTCAGCAGCATCAAAATTTGTCATTGCATGGATGCAAGTTTTTTTGTATGGTCAATAATCTCAAACCCAAAGAGGGATAGCCATCATATTTGGACTGTAGAAAATCTGCCCTTTGATCTCCATACACTCCAACCCTTCCTCTGCCCTCAGACAAGGTCTATGTCATTTTGAAAATCTAGGTTTAGTTTTTAGTTAAACTTTTTATCTGTATGCAGGGTTCCCATGCTACCGGGAAAAAGTCGGGAGAAATTATCATTTTTCTCCCGACCATGAAAAGTCTTTGAATTTCACAAATATTGATGAAAGTCGGGAAAAACCCGGGAATTTTCCGCCACCACTTGACGCCTGAAATAAAACACGTAATTGAGACGTAACTAAACTGATCGTGCGTTAAATTTATTGAGTTCTAACCAGAATATTCAGAGGGTACAGTATGGATCATTTGGGTGCTTGCAATAAATGTTATATGCTGAGGTCAGTCAAAATGCTCAGTGGATTAGATTCATCTAGTAGACTTTTATTTTCACAGTCAGCTCGATATCCGTATCTTCCTTACCTGGAAGGTATGAAAACCAGTCTAGCATCTCAAGAGGCCAACGTGGTTTTCTAGGCTTACCAGATGGCTTAGAAAACTTTAAACGTTGTTAGATCGAGTGATACATGCATGAAATTGATACGAATATTACTTATTTTCTCAGAAATAATGAGTATTAAAATCGTTTTGTCTTTAATCTGCTGTAAGACAAAATAAAACTACGGCGTTGATGAAATGTGACCTGGTGCTAGTCACACGAGTACACAAATCGAACAACCCACATTTTCAAATGTTGTAGAGAAAAAAATAGAAAAAATATTAAATGAAAGTCGTATACTGGTTATAATAAAAATACAAAAATGAAAGAACACAAAATTCTCCATATTTATGTATTCCAAGAACAATTTCTGGAGTGTTGTTGTATCACGTGACTACCACATTGACATGTGCTCTCTGCTTGATAAATCAGACTGGCCAGATTGATGGTTTTTACAGAAAGTATCAGACACTCATTTAATATAATTGAATTTCTGTACAACAACATTATAAAGGAATTTGTTGTTGATATCACATGACTATTGGACTTCCGATGTCGTCGCTTGAGATTTGTGAAGTCATGTGACTAGTAATGCAAATGGTGAGTACCGGGTCAGGTTTCATCTATGCCATAGTTTCATCTAGTCTGTCATTGGATTAAAGACATAATGATTATAATGCTTACCATTTCTGAGAAAATAAATCATTTTCCTATTGATTTCATGCAGGTATGAGTTGATATAACATGAGTGTAAATTTTCTCTGCCCGCTATGTCGCTACCACATGGTGGTGGAAGATTTCAAATTTTCGATATGCAGTTGCAATGAGCCCACACCCCAACCTAAATGTCCAGATATGAAAAATGGGTTGGGAATATTCAGAGGAAACTCGCATTAGAAAATGGACTGCTATTCATTTTAAGCCATATTTGTAGTTCAAATTGTTGAATCTCGGAGCTGAAATGAGAAACTGTCATCCCTTGTATTATATATTAAAAAATGATACGAGCCCCTGTATCAGTACAGGTTTGGGGATTGCTTTAGCCAATTACAAGAAGACAAGTTGATTTTACAGAAATTTCAGTCCTTCTTTATACAACAGTATATAATTTTGAAGGTCTTCTGTCAAAATTTAAATCAGACCTTTTGAAAATGGTTTTTTAAATGATGGATTTTTAACCAAATCGTCTTAAGGAGATTAGGTTGTTTGAAAAATCTTGCTTGGGATTTTTTTGGCACAGATAAATTCAGGGTTAAACTCTTTTCATTACAAGACAAGATTCTAATTATTTGTGTTTATATATATATATATATATATATATATATATATATATATATATATATATATATATATATATATATACTGTAATAGGAAATGTTACTTTCTATGAGATGTATGTATATATATTATATATCTATATATATATATATATATATATATATATATATATATATATTGCTATAGAATTATTTAGAATTAAAGGTGTGAAAGGAAACAAAACATAATTTGTGTTCATTATGTTGTTCCCACTTAGCAACATAATGCAGGTCAGCAAAATAAAGTTTGAATTTTTATTCTGCACATTGAAATGACTTTACATGCCAATTTATAGGAATATGATCAAACTTGTTTCGCATGATACATTTTTTGGTTTTGTACATGATCATCTTTGCTGACTTGGATGTTTTGGAGAGTCTTGAAAGAGAAACATCTTTAGATTTAGAAAATGCATGTTTTATAATAAAAAATGTTCCTTAATTCCATTCGCTAATAGTCATGTGTAAACCTTGAATAAATTAATTTCATCCTGGAAATGACCTGGAAATTTATCTTTAGAAAAGCGTGGGAACCATGTGTATGGTCAAGGGTCCTTAATGCTGGGAGGGATAGCTCTCATTCTTAAGCAGTAGAATCAGGGATCTCATTCGAGTTTTTCGTATGGTTAGTCTGAAACTAGTTGGGATGGCTATATAATTCAGCTATAGAATCGGGGAGCTCATTCGAGTTTTTCTTTACGGTTGGTCCCAAACTCTATAATTCAGCTGAAGTTTCTCTGTATGGTTATAGTCCCAAACCCTGGGAGGGACAGTTATCTTATTTGGCATGTTGATTCAGTAGATACTACCCTTTCATGTTCATGCATTGTTACTGTCCATTTGATCCTTAAGCAAGATCAGGGTCATTTGAAAGTAAAGGCATCTCTATATCAACTACTAAAGCATGTGAGAAAATCAATTCCTAGGACTTTCTGCCTTTTTTTATTTTAAACTTAGCTATAACAATTTTCCAGTCATACTGCTATGATGTCTGCAGTGTATCAGTTTATAGTGATGTCTAGCACTGGGGCATCATGCCTTCAGACATGTAACATGATGTACCACCCAGTCACATTATCCTTACACCAGACTGACCAGTCCCAATATGAACCTCTTATTGCTGAGTGCCTAGCAAGGCAGCTGTTATTACAATTTTTATAAGTCTTTGGTATGACTTGGCTGGGGTCAGACACTCTAACCATTTAGGCCACCAAAGCAATCCTAGGATTTTGCTATGATTTAAATCATATTTCTCATTCACAAATACACTTCAGGATCTTTCTTGGTATATATTTATATGTAGGGGCATTTTGATTTTTCTCACAGGCGCACATATATAATTCCAGTTACATTTCAACAATGAAAAGTTCTGATGAAAGATTCCTGATCTCTCTGAAGTCATTATTCTTTTATTTTATGTCTGTTTAAATGCCGTGTTTGACACAATCTGGTTAGTGCAAGTAGTCTCCCAGTTTAGCTAATATAAAAATACTTCATGATTAAAAAGAAGACATTGTTTTATCATGAATTCCTGGACATTCTTTTCAGGCAGTAGAGCCACAGTCCCTTGGAGGAACTTGTGTTTTCACTATAGATTGACCTCATCATGATATAGGAGTAGGATGTGGTGTAATTTTCATGAGTAAATAGCCATTACTCTAGTTTCACTTTCTGTTTTATTGTATGTCAAGACTGGATGTTTAAATTTACATTGTGTTCATTACCCAATTGCTTTTCAAAGAAAACAAAAGGATGTTCATTCATTCATTCATTCATTCGGCATCCGTCCGTCTTCAGGAGACAATGGTGTAGCTTCCGGTTGGGTGTCCTATCTGCACCTTCGCGATGGTGTAGCTTCCGGTTGGGTGTCCTATCTGCACCTTTGTGATGGTGTAGCTTCCGGTTGGGTGTCCTATCTGCACCTTCGCGAGTGGCTAAAGAGTCTGACCCTAGAGTGACAGTCTCTGTTGCACTTGCTGCAGGTGAACGTTGAGGCTGTTGTTGTTTTCACCTTCCTCATGGCTCTCTTTGTAGTGAGGTTTGTGTTTCTCGCTTCCTCGGCTTTCTGAACGCCCTGTCTGACAGCAAGGCGCTAGGCGGAGCGGTCGTCAGCACAGCTCTCCCAGTCATTAATGTTGATGTTGTCCATCTTCGTGTCCTTCTTGCAGACATCTTTGTAACACAGACGTGGCCATCCAGTCAGTCTTGCGCCTTCTGCAAGCTCACCATATAGCAGGTCCTTGGGAATGTGGCCTGGGTCCATTCTCTTGACGTGGCCAAGCCAGCGAAGGCGCCTCTCGCTGAGAATGTCGAACATGCTATTCATGCTGGCGCATACCAAACATTAAAAAGCAAACATCATTATGTATATTGCATAAAAATGTTCAGATTTCATCAGAATTAATGAAAAGCAGAAGTACTATATTAAATTGTCATCATCATCATCATCATCATCATCATCATCATCATCATCATCATCGTCTGGCATACCTCATTACATGGATATATGTATTGTTAAAAATTTTACATGAATACAAACATATTAGTTTCATGTCCCAGATGGGTTTTTTGAGACTATGTTAAGTAAGATGTTTTGCCAAAGAATGTTCTGTATGATTTATATTATGTACAATGATCAAAGTATTTTACGATGTCCACCATCTTTGTTTTGGAGGCAATTTATGTATTGGAGGCACCTCCAGTGAGTCACATCATTTGTTATATTGTTTCAATGCTGTATATCACACATATAATAGTTTCATGTACAGATGGATATTCTGAGACTATGTTAAGTTCAATGTATTGCCAAACAAATGTTCTGTATGATTGATATTATGTACAACGTTCAATGTATTTTATGATGTCTGCCATCTTTGTTTTGGAGGCAATTTGTGTATTGGAAGCCCCTCCGGTTTTCACTATACAATGTATACAAGCATTATTTTATAGAATAAGCTCGACAATAAAATAATGTACTATCTCCAACAAGGATAATGCATCCAGATAGTGCATGTTATAATTTTCCCGCACCACCAACTCATTTGGAGGCCAGTGTTTACTGTTTATATGTCTGACTCAGTGATATTAGTGTTTGGTCATACGTTTGTAATTAAGAGTGGAATAATATAATTAGCATTCAGTATTTGACTTGAAACTCTTTATTTTAACAATATCTAATATTTATTGTGTTAAATACCTGTTAGCAGTATGTACTGTTTTGGCGGAGTGTGACATTGTGTAATGCAACCGAAGGTTATAAATACTGGTGTCGTGCACACCAGTCAGTTTCCCTTCAACCGGCATCAAGTTTGTATGCAAATGCAATACATAATTGGCTTCCAACAGTGTTTGGGAATGTTATCATTCTCTAAATAGAAATTAATTGAAAGTAATCAAATTAGAATATATACATTCATTTCTGCAATATAAATATTTAGTAAATTTCAGTACTAAAGAAAATCAAAGCCAAAGATATAGCGTAGAATACTTTTGCATAGGGATATAGGGTCTCCATAACACCATTTCAGTACATTTGTATGACTTCATATTTTCATCATAGCATAAATGGTCGTCCATTTCGCATGTAAATTCTATTTATTTGGATCCATTTCTTGTTGGGATTTTAATGTTACCCCTATGAATATTCTTGGCATAGTAAATTCTGTTGATCAATATTATTATTTAGTACAAGTTGTTGAGACTGTTGCTTATATGGACATTTTGTTATATTTATTTATTTATTGACTAGGAAGAGAATATGTAAATTCTGTTATATTTATTTATTTATTGATATTTAAAGACTAGAATAAATCCTCTATTTTTCTCATTCAGATTTTATGTTGTCTATATACTTAGATAAATAGTTTCCTCACATGTAAGTAGCTAGTATAAGAAGCCATTATTTCTACAAGGTTTTAGTTCATTACCAGATGACATTCTATATTCTACCAGTACATTATAATATTGAAACCAATTCAAGGTCTCAGTTTAAGGATTGCCGAAGTCGAGAAACAGGAAGTAAGTGAGCTTGTGCTGGAAAATTAAACCAGGGTGAGCATGTTACAGTATCTATACAAGCACTTTTTTTTCTTCTTTCAGATAAAATAATGTTTCACATTATCACAGGACCAAACATGGGTGGAAAATCAACCTACATCAGATCAGTAAGGAATATCTAAAGATTCAAGTAGCTAACTTAGCTCTCATTTTAAACTTTTTCTGCTTATGTTAAGAATTGTATGTGTGTTGGAGATGGGGGTGATAAATAGATGCATAGATGCCTCGCTGAGGCAAGTTTGCAGTGTTGCTTCTTACTTTGTTTGCATCAGAATATGGTATGCTTGGCAGAATCAAACAATCGAGCGAGGGAAGAGCTAAAAAAAAAATAATAAACACAGCAGATATAAACCAATCCTGGCATAGAAATCAGACATGAGAAGTGTTACCCAGGAATGAAATATATCATTGTCACATTATACTATCCTTCAATAACACATTCAGTCACTCAGATTTTATACTTGTTGAACTTTTACTGATTTTTCTCTCCCATGGCATTCAGAATATAGTTCATTTAATGTTATAAATTTCCATCAGAAACATTGATAATAATGAAAGTGTAAGATGCTACACTGATTACAGCTTGGTAAAGATAGATATATCAGATAATGAAGTTATTTCAAACAAAAGATTTTTTTTTTAAATTGACTCGAAATGATCTTAATTTTTTTATTTCAGGAATATCTAATATCTTGTGAGAAATTAAAATTTGAAAATAAAGTGTCTTTGCTCAAATTCTATACTATAACACAATCCAGGACTCATTTCTTTGACATCCATGTATCCCTCCCCATATTTACTGATGTGTGACATGGGCCTGAATTCACTAAAATTCTAAATTTTACATTAACATGCATATGATACTTGTGAAGTATCAGTATATTTGTCAGTGGCAAAGACGGGAAGGGATGCAAAATCACTTCCTAGTTTTAAAGTTGAGTATGGGAAAAATTTTATATTATTAAAGGAAAACAAAGAGTTGAGTTACTAAGGAAATCCTCAAAAGTTCTTGACAAGTTAAGTGAGTCTGTTGTCAAGAGAATTTAAGACATGGCAGTAATTTTATCCTGGGCACCTGTGGAATATTTGTGAAGAATTCATTGTTAGTAGCTACTCAGTCAGAAAAATATTAAAAAATCCCACAGCAAGAAATATGAGCTGTTTAGAGAAACTGGGTCCTGAAAATTATGGCCCAAATCTGCCATCATATATAGCACCTACATAAGTGTCGGTGCTGTTCATTCAGTGTACATTTCAAAGCTAACAATATAAATATCAATCTGCAGCTCAGCAACATTGTATCTGGATCTATGCTGTTCTCAGTTGGATATGTAACACACATGTAGATATGCTGTTCTCAGCTGGGTATGTAACACACATGTAGATGTGCTGTTCTCAGTTGGATATGTAACATGTAGATATGCTGTTCTCAGCTGGGTATGTAACACATGTAGATATGCTGTTCTCAGTTTGGTATGTTACACACCTGTAGATATGCTGTTCTCAGTTGGGTATGTCACACATTTATATATGCTTTTCTCAGTTGGGTATGTCACACATTTAGATATGATGTTCTCAGTTGAGTATGTAACACATGTATATATGCTGTTCTCAGTTGAGTATGTCACACACATGTAGATTTGCTGTTCTCAGTTGAGTATGTAACACACATAGACATGCTATTCTCATTTGGGTATGTCACATGTAAATAGGCTGTTCTCATTTGGGTATGTCACTCACACATAGATATGCTGTAGATGTTATTATGAGGCCATATGTTGTAAAAATTCAGTGCAAGTCATTTAAAATTAGAGGAGCCATTGATGTGGAGATAATGCGCTTGACTCTCAAGTCACAGGTTACAGGTTCATATCCTACCTAGAGTCACCTTGTTCGTCTGCAGTAATACGTTTCTGGCCTTTTACTCCTATTACCTTGGCACTGAATGGACTTTCTTAAGTTGGTGTGCTGTTAGACACCAAATAAATATTTAAAATCATGTAGTCTCATCCAATAGTCAGAGTATTGAAATAATAATAATTACAATAATAATAAATACTTTATTTAATGGGGGTAACTCGGTTATAATATACTATTCTCCCCCAAGGTCATCTGGATGAACAAACTATTGTAAACACAAGAAAAAAAATAAAGAATAAAAAACAAAAATAGTAAAGCATGCTTAAACACATTAAGTATAAAACCACAACATGTGTATGAAATGCATTAACAGAATAAATTGGAGTACATGAATTTCAATATTTACAACAAAAACTGCCTTTTGAGATATTTTGTTTTCAACACATTTAGATTTATTTCTGATCTGATTGTTTTGTGGAATTAATTCCATAGAATAGGACCAGAGTAAACAAATAAATTTTTTTAAAAATAATTTTAATAGTGTTGCTTAAAATCAGATTCTCCTGATCTAGACACTTACTTGTTACTATTTTCCTATCTAGGTCGGTGTCATTGTACTGATGGCACAGCTTGGATGTTTTGTGCCATGTACAGAAGCTGAGATTACACTGGTGGACAGCATTCTAGCAAGAGTCGGGGCAGGCGATAGTCAGCTCAAAGGCATATCCACTTTCATGGCTGAAATGCTTGAAACAGCATCAATTTTGAGGGTATGTACTGTACATGAAAAGTCTGATGTGAAGACAAAGATGGACAGCATTATCTTTGCATTATTATGGTAAAATCGTACTGGCAGATAATTATTTTGCATCACTTTGGCCGGAGCGAGCAATAGATTCCATTCATTTTAACAAGGTACTTGGCTCAAGCATTGCATTATTTTCTGCAGCATTTTCAATAAAATCTAATGAAAGAGTTTATTGCATGAAAAGATATATTAAAGTGATGTATCCGTATTGGATATTATCCCTGAAAAATGTGAAAGCACCAATTTCTGATAGGGGGAGGGGGCGGGGTTACATGCTGTTATGACTATTGTGTGGAAACAAATATGGCGGCTGTTGTCTTTTTTATTAAGCAAGCACAATCCAGAAGAAATAAAATGCAGATCACATTTTGCCTGTGACAGTAGCATTATAGGTAGTGTTGTTACAGTGCTCTCCCTTTATAATTTTGTTCATTGGAGCCATAAAAATGACCTGTGTTATAAGGGAAGGAATGTTATATTGAGGGATGTACTAAAATGGCTATGGCTTGATAATGCATTCAAACACGCAGTTTTTATTGATTTGAAATCGCATTATAATTGGTTTTCTTGAGAGTAGAGAATTACGATAAAGTGAGATAAATTAAGTAGCAAAGATAAAAAAATTAGACCAATTTAATATGTGACAATACATGCATTACAAGGGACAGCAGTATAATGAAGTTTTTAATGTGAAGGACCACTGTATTTTAACATTTTTTTTGTTCAAATTGTGTGGTGAAGTTTGGAAAGTGATGCAGCATGCATTGCAGGCTTAGTTTACCAGCAAAACACAGCAATCTTGGGGTCTTCAGGTAAATTGTTATCTATTTTGAATTTTTGCATTGCATAAGTTGGTATTATGTAATTGGATTATACAACTGCTTCCATTTTGGCTCACCTGCTAGACATAGGTATTAATTTCTGGTATGGCATTGGTTTCTACAGCATTGGTATACCTCTTTTAACCCTTTACCTCATGGAAGCGCCTTTGAACACCTCTACTCCATTCTCATGGAAGCAACTTTGGATGCCTCTACCCGAATCGCATTGAAGTACTTTTTGACACATCTACACCATTCTCATGGAAGCGCCTTTCAATGCCTGCTGTAAACATCAGCCATTTTGAGCAGGTTTTCTTTGGGTCACCTTCAGGGAAAACCCACTATTAGCTACTACATTCATTGATGTGAATGACCATTACGTCAGATCACGTGGTCACTGTTTAAGATCTAGTTGTAATCTGCTGTTTAAAATAACTGGGTCTTATTCTCCACTCCCCAAAATGGAGGCCACAGATTTCATTCAGTACTTTCTTCAGTTTGCACAATTAGAATCACTACTATGAAAGCTTCAGTAACTTAGGTAAAGGTTCTAATACTGATGTAGGCAATAATGAGTTTTATAAATTATCAAATTCAGATGATTTAGTGATGTAGAGTATGAGAAATTGCAGCTATGGTTGGTCACATGGCTTCACTGGCTTGACGGTGAATGAGTTCTCTAAAGATTTTAAAGCGATAAAAATTCTTCCAGGAAAAATAATTATACAGCTATAATGATTAGATTTTACTCTTAAATCTTTCTATACATAATAGATGCGTACCAAAAATGTAAAATGGTTCAAGTTGATTTTAAACGTAACATATACTACACTGCTTAACAGTTAACATGCAGGCCTATGTGTATGGAGTCAAATAGGTAACCGGTGTTCTATTTATAGCGCATTGCACTATGTAACTTTGGTTCATGTATATCAACAGGCTAAAAATAACCATACACTCTGTGAGGTAAAGGGTTAATATTAGCCAGTTCATGTAGAGTGTTTATAATACAGTCAAACAAGGTTATCTCGATTACATCGGGGGTGTCAAAAAATCATTGACATAACCGGGTCCCAAGATAAATCTACTGCAGAACAATGATTATGCATCTAAGTACCAAAAATGAGGAGTTTTATTTCTAAAAACAAATGGCATTTCTAATGCACAATAAAAATAATAATTCAGTCATGCCTGGTTGGAGAAAAAAGAAGATTGGAGGTCTTTTAAATGAGATTGAGTAACAAGTCACATTCTTTTACAGCAATAAGTTACTGCAGCAATGTCAGTGGTTTAAAGTTGTTTTTATTTCCCTGTGAATAGCCTCATCCCTCTGGTAGCCTCAGCAAGACGATGATTTTCTCATGCTATCCAAAATCTAGGCCAACTGAAGTACATGTACATGTAGGACTATACTTATTTTTTTTTTAAAGTGTTCTCTTTTGTTAGAGTTGAATTGTGACTAGCAGTAAAATCTAACTGACCAATTTTGTGCATGTAAATCGATCTTTTTTTGTGATCATCAGTGGTTCCTTTACACCAGTATATGCCAGTTTTTACTGATAAATTTTGCTTCTTTACCGGAAAAAGACGGGGCTGTCGGTATTCATGTACTGACAAACTGTAAAATGTGTTTCAAATCTTTAGAGTTAACTGTCTCAACATCAAATTCTGTATGAAGCCAACTTATTCCATTCATACAGTTAGAAGACAACTTATTCCATTCATACAGTTGTAGTCCCATATCCCTCCTGACTTTGATCAGTGATTGTTGGCAAGAATACAGCTCCACAAGGAGAGTTGGCTAATCTCTTTGATGGATTGCAAGACTTCGAAATTCAAGATAAAAACAACACAAAAGCACTCTTTTTTCTGTTTCAAATTTTAATCCTATCAGTCGCCTTCTGCTTCATTCTGTTTGTGTTGAAGAATATGTAATCATGGTACAGCGATCACCATTTTCATAAAAAAAATACTGGGCGCTATAGACTTTTTTTAACAATACCATTGGTGATTTTATTTACTCTTGTTCAAAACAAATTAATAACCAGTGGTGGGGGGAGGGCAGCTTTGTTTGGAGTTTTGCAGGTTTTTATTTATAGATTATTGTGAGTCACGTGATCTAGACACGCTGAAGTTGAAGGCTTTTACGCTCGCACCAAGCATGAAAACACTTCATTATCAAATTTGTTTTAAATATATTGTGTAAAACAAATTAGGTATTTTTAGCTACATTTAATGATGTTAACCTGATCATTTTCAGAGTTAAAGATAAGATCAAATTCGCGATGCAGTGTGGGACGAACTATATTGTCGTGGTGTGGACAAACGATAATGTCCATTTTGAATGCAGCTTACGTAAAGGTCAGAAACACATGCATTCAATTTCCGTACTCTAAAGTATTGTTTACATGATAATTTTCTCCACTCTGTATAAGTGATAAACCATGCATTGATGAGATTGGTTGATTAGCATTTGTACAGGTAAAATTTGGTCTTGTACCGACTTTTTCCATCCTTGCCAACACAAGGTACCAGTAATAGCCGAAACGCTGGATCATTTCTTTTAAAATTTCTCTGAGATGGACATTAAAAGTTGCATTTCATTGAATTAAGCGGGTCCACATGTTACTTCGGACTGAAACTTATGCCCGACATAACTGGGTTATCGACTTAAAAGGGGTCGAGATAAGCGGGGGAAAATTAGCATAACAAAGAAGGATTTTTTCGGGACCGGACCAAAGTGCTCGACATACACGGGTTCTCGAGATAACCGAGGTTGAGATAAGTGGGTTTGACTGTACATGATTTAAAAGTTAATTTTACATGGTTGCTGGCAATATTGTGCCAAAGGAACTATTTCTGTTGCCTGAAAGAGTATGTCCTCCAGATTATTGTGGCTTGTGTGCCAGACTCGTGATGAGAAGATCGCAGATTCAGATCCAGCTATCAGAACAGCCTGAGTTGGCTGCTGTTAGTGTCCTTCAGCAAAGTGCCTTATTTTAATTGCTTCAGCACTAAATAACCTATGCATGTTGGTATGTTATAAAACACCAATCTAAAACAAAACCAGTATTTGTTAACTTTGAAAACTTCACAGTTCCAGTCCCTCAAGAAAACAAATATTGCAGTTGCCCTTGGGTACAGTCACTGTATGTACAACATAAAATGACTATATAGGCAAACTGAAGAACCTTTCTTTCCTTTTTTTTTTTCATTACTTTTAAATATTGTGCCGGACCGCTCTAGTGGCCTAGTGGTTAGAGCATCTGCCTCGGATGCATGAGGTCATGGGTTCAAACCCTGACCAAGTCATACCAAAGACTTATAAAAATGGTACTAACAGCTGCCTCACCAGACACTCAGTATTAAGAGGTTTGTGTTAGGACTGATCGTTCTGGTGTCAGGATAATGTGACTGGGTGGGACATGATATTACATGTCTGTATCATGATGCCGCAGTGCTGGATATCACTCTAAGTTGTCACGCTGCAGACATTGTAGCGATATGACTGAAAAATTGCTAAAGCTACATCAGACCTGCCAACTCTTATGATTTTGCCGTAAGTCTTACAAAAATTACCCTTAAAATACGGACTTACAGCATACAAGCAAAAACTACGGAAAAATGATGGTTGCCGCAAAATCCAGATAATTGGTTCATCCGTGTTTGATATGGATCCAGGTTTCATATTAGAAATAATAAAATTAATCAGGGAACCAGACTAACTTTACAGCAGCACCCCAGATGCTTTATACTGCCCCTATTTGTTCATGTAAAGCATCTGCATGATCAAACTGTTGATTATAGAATTTTTTAAAAATGGCATCCAGAAAGTGATGCATGTTTAAGACGAAAGGGAAAAGAAGCTTCTAAAAAAAGTGTTAATAATCAACACAGAAGAATAAAAAGGAGTATTTAGATTCTTATGAATAAAAGCTGGAAAGGACACAATTAGGTTTATTGGACATGTGTGCCAATTTGAGTATGCCTCGTGGCAGGAGATATGATTGCTGTCGTCACGTGAAATGGAAAAGAATTTCCAAGAATTACGTCAAGTTGAGAGATAGCAACAAGCCATTGAGTTGCATAGGGTTTGGAACTAAAGTTTGTGCAGCTGTACTAGTGGTAAATAAAGTCTATGCGTACTTTACAAACTTTTCAGTTGAACATAATGTTTATCATCACTGCGTCAAACTTTTATTTAGGTTTTTCAGTTTTACAATAGCCGTTACTGATATTTTGTTACACCTTACTGAAAACTGGTCAATCTTACGGAGAAAAATCAACTGCCTTACTGAGACGGACTCTTCAGGGTTGGCAGGTCTGCTACATTAAAAACCCAAATGACACATGGCACTTATTGTCTTTTTATAAGGGAGGCCTGCATTGGTCTTGTACATCAATTTAGGATGGGAAAATTCTTGCTGATGGTCTTGATTTTACATCAGATATGATGCTTTACAGATGAAGCATAAGAAGGACAAAATGTACATTAGAAATGCTTCCAATTTTAGAGAAAGGGTGTAATCTTCATTTTACACTGAACCATTCTGTGTAACTTGGTAATGAGGTTAAAGTAAAGATGGATTAAATCAGGCCTCTGCAGCCTCCATCCTGTGATTTGATTTTATTTGGTCACATTTGCATCATACTGGTGCATTTAAAAATCGCTATCTGACCCACGCCTTAGATCAAGTTGTAAATGCTTGGATTAGATAATAGTGAAAAGAAAATGACAGAAGAATGCAGACAGTTGTTTCATGATGACATCATGCAAACTATTCACAGTGATGATGCACCAATCAAAACACTATTGTGATATCATGTAATGAAAGATGCTTTTCTTCTCCATCGGTGTTCAACAATGAAAACTATGAAACACGGGAATGTGAAAAATGACGTTCCACAGGACCCTTATCTTTAATCAGCCACCTAGTGCATTGTTTACCCTTACAATAACACTATCATTATGGGCAAGATATCAGTATCTGTTGTTTCTTCCACATTAAAAGCCAGCATTTCAGATTTGTCCAGCAAGACGTCTTTTATTAATCCAGTTGATTATAATTTAATTTATTCTTTAACTTCAGTCTGCAACTGAAGATTCATTGATCATAATTGATGAGCTGGGCAGAGGGACTTCTACCTATGACGGATTTGGTCTGGCATGGGCCATATCAGAGTAAGTAAGCTCTAATATTTATTTTTCAGCAAATGAGCATTGCAAAAATTGTATTTAATACCTGAAAATTTTATCATTACTTCAAAAATTCAAAAGTCCATTATCTGTGTAATAAACTTCAAAACACTTTGTTGTATACACTATTGGTTTTATCAGTCATTATTAAAAGTAAAATATGCAAAATATTGCTAAGATTGTTACATATTTTATAATCAAACTTAGGACATAAAGGATATTGATTGAAGCTGAAGCAAATTTTACTCAGTTTACTGCTAGAGCTTAAATATATTTTTATACTTCCATCTTGAGTTAGACTTAGCATGTTATAGCATTGTCCATTCATCGATACAGCATTCAGGTAACATTTGCTTGTGCAGCCAATAATTTTGCAATCCTGGGAGACATATGGATGAAACTTTGCATGCATACACCATGACTACATGGGGTATTGAATACTACAGTCAGATTTTCAGTTCAAACGTTAAGATTTTGGAAAATTAAATGTTGTGACCTGTTTCCTTGGCAACCCTTGAATCACTGTAGAAATTGTGAAACTTTATATGGTGTATATCATGACTTGACAACAGTCACTCATCCCATTTCACTGTCACAGTCATGGCAAGCAAAAATGTTGATAATTCTATGACAAGATTCCTGAAGATATTTTCGTGAAATTTTTCTCATATATACAGTATGATGACTGGACATTAATGCTGCTTACCCTGGTCACAAATATCTCTAAGCCAAGGCCATGACAACAGAAAATCTAACTCGGCCCTAATTTCTTGTCCAGGCTACACATTTTTGTTGAGCAGGCATTTGTGGAAGCTTGAAATAGCGATGACTTTTGTGTCCATCTGCATACATGTCAGTCCAACGACATCCTAGATTATGGTCAGTGATAGTTTGTTTTTTTTGGTGTTAAACATTTGTAGTTGTATAAATGTTGTGCTCGTCATAGCTTGTTCAGCATTGAAGACGTTTCATGAAACTTCACCCAGATATACATTAAGGTACCAGTCCTACCCCTTACATCTAGGTCAAGGTCACAGCAAGAAAATAATAAAATGTGACCAGGTTGCAACTTTTGAACCATCTTCATCATAAAGACATCTTCATTAAACTTTAATTCAGATACACAGCATGGCTTGTGATGTGCTGTCTGCCTTAACATCTTGGCAGGTGCAAAATTTAACATTGTCAAGGCAATAACTTTGGAATTCAGTTGTATATTTAGTGCCATGCTTGAAGAAGTCTGCAGAGTCTTTTAGTATTCATCATCCATCTGTCTGTCAGCAGTTTGGTTCCATGAAGTAGGTTTGCTATAAGTAGTTGGATTTGGACAAAATTTAGTATACAACGTTATATTGAGAAGACCTTGTTTCCCTTATGGCAAGAGTTTGCCTTTCCAGCCTTGTTTCCCTTATGCCTATCCCCCAAATTTTGGTTTCCACAGATTAACTTAACCAAAGATTGTTTGACTTCAATCAAATTTGGTGTGCAGTTCCATATTGAAGAGACTTGGAAAGGCTTTAATTTTAAACATTCATAACAGCATTTACAGGAGTTATGCCCTCCTGATTGCTCAACCACCTGACATTGCATTTCCAATCCTCCAGACTGGTTTTCACATGACTTTACCAAGGCTTGGTGGATTTCTAGTAAATTCAGTACTTCATACAACTATACTGACATTATATTGTCTTGACTTGAATGAATTAACGGTGATACAGATAAACAGACTGACATGTGGGCTGTATAGGGTAAGTAGATGGATGGATGGATAGGTTGAGCTACAGAGACAGCTACGTTGCTATAATAAGGCCAAACATGGCAATATTTTGTAAGATTCCAGCTTCATCATCCTTAAGATGTTATACATGTGATTTTTAGCAAGTTTTTCCTTTTTCACTGCAGACATATAGCAACTAAGATCAAGGCCTTTTGTATGTTTGCCACTCACTTCCATGAATTGACAGCACTAGCTGATGTTGTTTCTACTGTGAATAACCTACATGTGACAGCTTTGACCACAAATGACACACTGACTCTTTTGTACAGAGTTAAACCAGGTCAGTTCATGCCAGTAATGTTAAAATTGAATTCAGGCAGATTTAGTTAAAGGACAAGGCTTATACAGCAATTTGTCAACAGTTCTCCTTAATAACTGGTGATCAACTGGGTTCATGACTGCAGCAAGGGTGTTAGATAGCTAAATAGATTCAGACTTTGGTCACCAGCCATACTCTAACATTTTTCTTTTACATCATATTTGCATTACATGATTAAAAATAGTTATACACGCACAAAAAGAATAAAAAAATTATCAAGTGTAAAGAAGAAATAATAATTTATTTACTCGAAATAGAAGTATACAACGCTGTTACTTCCCCTTAGCTATGATTTCTCACCTATAGAGATGCCAACCGGAAATGACATACATTTATCCCCACAAGATGAAGTACATGCTTCTTCTTGTTGAAAAATAAAACACTATAAACTATGGATAGGGAACGTTAGATGAAACTATTGAAAACTAATTTACTGTTTAGCCTTATATCGATATGCAATCACAATACACTTAATTATGTCGCTTTCAAAACTTCAGTTGTTTCAGTTTATTTTGAAAATTCCTGTTTAATACAGGTAAAAAGGAATCAATGCTGGCCTCCTTATGTCAGCTGACTTTTTTGTAAAAAAAAAGAAATTGGCACACTTAAAAGAATCCAAAGGAACTAAAGTTGGTTTCCTTATGTCAGCCAACATCATAAAAAAATTGGCACCCTTAAAAGAATCCAAAGTCATTTTCCGGGGGTTGGCTTGCTTTGTAATAAAATAACCTTTTCATTTGATATCCTGTCAGTAAGTTTAAGCAATGAATTTATTGCTCGTTGCCAGTTGTGTTTATTCATCACCCGGGCTTCTATTTGCTTGCCATATGTAATCATAATTGAAACAAACGGGCATAGACGTTTGCAGTGGTAAATAGTATACACAGCAATAACTTGCATTAATAGTACTTTTGTAACTCATGCTAGCGAAAAGATCATCATTTGCACTCACAGTGAATGTATTTTCAAATAATGATTTTGATTTGTGAGATACCGTCGTATAGTTAACCTGGATACAATACAGTCTTGGTCATTTTATACCTTATAACGTATCATGCATAAATGGCAGGTGCCTTCAAGCAGTCGGGTGATATTCCCGTCTCATTTGCGATTTTGTTATCGGACATGAGCGATACACACTACAGTAAGGCTGCATACGCCAGCCGGCATCTGCAAAATATACGGAGTTCATGCATATATTTTTTTCTGTAATAAATTTTGCATGATGAAAAAAGAAGGAATAAATGATAACAATGCATGGTTAGTTTCTTTCATTTTATTTTCAAATAAGTGTTTTGTTTGTCTATTTTATTGTACCGTGCAGCACGGGGAGAGGGTGTGCACGAATTCAACACAAAATTATTTCGTTTCTTAAGTCTTGGGACATATACCTTGATGAAAAAAGGTTTCAGCACAAGTTCTGGGACAGGAGAAAAAAATTATTATTTTATCGTGCCACGATATATACGGTAATTAAGGTATGTGTGATTCTTCAGACTTGTACAGCTATAAATGATAAACGTCCCAGAGTAATACCTCATATTTTTTTTTTTTTAAATCCTTTTGAGTTCATATTGGTTATAATGTGCTAAATAGAGTTTGATCATAGTCTACACTCTGCACGTTCAAAATGTATTATGATTATTTTAAACATTAATATTTTACATCTGCAATAACATTACTGTATTCCTTTATTTGGTATCTTTTACCAATGCTCTTTCTATCCCTCTTCTCATATCCACCATAGAGCTTTCTACAGGATTTAGCTGGATTTAGGACTTTCCCCTACTCACTGTATTCCATCCCACAGCTTCAGTCCACTTTTTTTGCGGTAAACAGGGTCTTTCAGAAAAAGAAAGAACCCTTTTGTCCCGTCATCAGTTTTTTGGTTACATCCATATGCAACACAGTGCACCATATTTGCTGTACAAAAACACGGTTGTAAGATACATCACATAGACATTTACGTGGGGAAATTAAACACTTGAATGGCTAGGTTGAATAGAAGGGATAAATGTACGTCATATCTGCTTTTGGCACATGGAAACTATCGATTGTTTACGAAGATTGCCAAATTATTTTTTCATTTTAAAAAAAGCAGATTTTAAAGTCTAATTAAACATTTTTATGGTGTGCATACATAACAAATGCAAATTTGTTTATGACTATAATATCACATGTTTGTACAATATAGGTGGCCATTGACCATTAACTGTTGGAGTACTGAAATAGAACCCTGCATATCAATACATTTGTAATTGCTAATCGTCAAGGTAAAAAATATGTAAGGTCGTCATAAATTACTCAAACTACTGAAATGGAACGTCACTAATTAATACACTTGTAATTGCTAATCCTCAAGGTAAAATATGTAATGTACCATATTTTATGTAATTTTTCGTACACGAAAAAATAATTATTAATTTCATTGTACGAAAAATTATATGTAAAATAAATAATTATCATTTGGTGGTGCTGACTGTGTACAAAAAATAAAGGGATCATACCAAAACAAGTTCTACAGTACACACGCTACTCGACAACCAAACGGTACAAACGTACAAAGTAAACATATATTTTCTGTCTCATAAATCAAAAGTACTTTTGTTATTAGTGAACGAGAGAGAGAGAGAGAATTGTGTTCCGTGTGCAAGCTCGTCTGCATTTAGAACATATGTACCTGTTATGTTGTGCAAAATGATCAAGATGGTTTGAACATGTATAAGTTATGGGTATTATTTATTGGTAAATTGTACGCAACGATACGACCCCACATCGTCAGGAAATTAAGTGCGAGTTGTATTTTTACCGCAACAATAATCTCATTATCAAATTGCAATAAAAAATAAAGAACTTGAAATCAATGCTTAAGTTAATGCGTGTGTGTTTGTGTGTGTGTGCACGCGCACCAGAGAGATCAATCAAATAAAAAAATTTCAGTGTACAAGACTATATTTATTCAGTGTGGTTTTTATTTGTAGCTTTTGCAAAGAGAAAAAAAGACTATTTTCAGTTACCTGACGAGTGGGATAATCCTCATGTATTATGACCCTACTATATTCCATTGGGAATAAACACCGCTAAATCAACAGTTCATTCCTGTTTTAATTACGATGTACATTGTCACAACAACCACATGGCTATAGTGTTATTTACACGGTAATTAAACATGCTTAGCGCATTGTTTAGTCTAGTTGAAACCAGATTGAGGGCAAGAATCGACTGAAGAGGTCAAATCATTGAGGCTGCCAGTAGGGAAATGAGGCTTGCTTTAGGGAAATGAAAATTTGTCAATGTGCTATTGAAGAAGTTGTTCATATAGCAGATGTTATCAGGACAAGTGATCATATGCATAATTTGTTATTCGAACTCGCCAATAAAGATAATAGTGAGGTATATCATAGAATAGATTTGCAATAAAATGTTAATTATATCCAAGTCAAAACAGAACAAGCACTTAAAAGATAGTATATGTATATATACGAATCGATTTAACGGAGTCCGTGACTTTCAAATTTACGATGGAAAATGACAAGGTTTTTATATGTTATGTTTTTATGACTAATGAAACAATAAGACAAGTTGACCAGTGGTCTGTGGTCTTCACTTTAGCATGTACTGAGATGTAATTTTTGTTGGATAAGACAACATCAAAGGGCTTCCGAACTCGTTTTAAAATGCACATGGTGTTTTGTTACGGTGACGGACTTAATAAGGAGAACTAATTAACGATAATATTTAAAGGTATGGTCTGTAAAGTCCTTTGTTCATTTGTTAATAAACACCAGTAGATATTGTAATGACAATAAGAGTTTTTGCACATGGGCGCCCGCAGAATCTTTTGCAAAAAAGGGGTGGGGGTCAGTCAGTCACGGCCGGGAGAGTTAGTATAATAAGCAGTCTGAAACTAAAGCTAAAATCTACTAAGCATTTTGAACAGAATCTTGTGACATATTTTCAGCTTCATTTACATGATTAAACTTGTCGGCATATATATTGCAGTATGATTTGGGGGGGGAGGTCACATGACCCCACCCCCCTTGACCCATGCTGCGGGCGTCCATGCTTATGCATCAATCATTATATTTTCTCACCAACAATTAATCATTAATTTTTGTAAAAACAAAGTGGGAATACAGTATTTTCGATCTTTTTTGCGAACGTAAATCTTCTTAGTGGAAATGTTATGTCTGATAATTTAATGAATTTTTCAAATAATACAAAGTGATATGTACGAAAAATTATGATACATTTAAATAATTATTATTTTGATAACTGGATTGTGTATGAAAAATTAAAGGGTACGAAAAAATACATAAAATACGGTAATCATAAATTACTCTTAAACTATGGAAATGGAACCTTACTAATTAATGCATTTGTAATTGCAAATCCTCAAGGTATAAAGTATACATAAATTGTACTGATATCACATGGCAGATCCATGTTGACATTACTGATGAGCACAACAGCCCATAGGTCAAGGTCAGTTAGATCATGAAGACTTAAAAGAAAACAAATGCATTTAAGTAAAACTTACAAGTTACTACATATATGTCACTGCAAATTTTGAATACCCATAAATAACAAACTTACAATTTGTTTAACAGTGTATGATTTAACAGGAAATTAGGCTGACTAATTGTTAATATGATGTTGGCTTTTATCATTTGTTGTAAATGGCTGGAGACCATTTATCTGCCCACTAGCTTGCATCTTGGTATGAGAGGGCCATTAAGTCATTAGCAATTCTCAAAATAAAACGAGCTTAGCCTACCGAGTGAGTACAAGTTTTACAGCTGCTAGTTTTGTCGTATGGGGGAGTGGCGGTTTGTTCCCATTGTACTTGCAACATTCTTGATAACCTAGTGATTATACTCGAGACTTAGCCATCTTGTGTAAGTACAGATGTTTTTATATTATATTTTATATTTTAGATCAAAAGATAATTGGACTTGTTAACATTTAAGATTCACGAATATTTAATGCTCATTATGATTGGACTTTTTGCAAAAAAAACAAATGTCTTCCACTGTCAGTTCTGTATTTTGCTTGTCAACCTTATTTTTAAAAAAAACGATGGATCCAAAAATTATATTATGTTGTAAGTAAGTTACTAAGTAATCCAATCATGAATTAGCAAGGAAGTGGTGTACATGGGTGCATCAAATGCATGATGAATGAATTAGCAAGGAAGTGGTGTACATGTATGTATCAAGAACATGACAAATGCAGGGTACAATCTAGGCTTTTTAATGAGGCAGTGTTACAGTGGGTGGGGTGGGGATGATGAATACTCAGTAACTCTGTTTAATATTTTTTAAGTGTCTGGGGCTTGGACTTTTGTCTTGGTGCAATTAGAACTACCCCATCAGAAAGCCTTTCTGTTTAGTCAGATGAACCAATAACTTATTTGGATCAAAAAGACTGGCTGTTCGGTATGCTACCAAACTATATTCTAATCCATTTAATATTACACATGATATGGTCTCTAGGCCCAAATGCACATCTTTGCATGGTTATAAGCCAGATTTCATTCCACCTTCTGGCATACAGTTCATCCTCAGAAACAACAAAGATCATTGTTGCAAGTACTGAAAAATTGTATGTTCCCAAGTATGTTCGAAAATCACCACCATGGACATCAAACACTTTCCCACCCCACCCCACCCCTTATAATATTTGAGCAAATTCAAAAAGACCTCAACAAATCCTCTCGTTCAGTCGGAGTTTAGTGAAATCACACACTCCTCTTGTGGTATATGCTTTTGCATACAGAGATCTCATTGGTGTCTTTCATTTCTGAATCCCAAAAGTTCTCTAGTTTTTCACAATCTCAGTGAGGAACTGTATCTCCTTTCATATTGAAATAAATTGCCAGTAATCTGATGTATCAAAAAGTAACATGGGCAACTTAAATATGTATAACATTTTCGGAAAACCTAGTCTGAGATGCAATACTTACTTGGCATTGAATTCTGTTCATATGCAATACTCTGTAACACAAAAATTTATTCTGCAGGTGTCTGTGACCAGAGTTTTGGGATTCATGTGGCAGAACTTGCTCATTTTCCTAAACATGTTGTAGAGGTAAGTATCCACCTCCTTTCTCTCCCAGAATCACACTGTAATTAAATGGTTGATAATTAAGTATAAACAGTAACATCTACAAAGGCTTTCAATAATTTTACGAAGTATTCATTTTACTTTCCTTAGTTAAGTCAGTAATACAATATGGATGTAATGTCATTATGTCCTGTCCGTTTAAAAATAAAATTGGATGATTTCTTTAAAAATTATATTGTCAATGTGGAGTGAAGAACTTTGTTTGGAAGCAAAATATATGAAGGGTTAAATATTCTGTACATAAATCAGCTTAATTACAATTTACATTTATCCTCATTTTATTTGGAACTGTATACAGATGTGATGGTCAGTGATCGGTAAAAGTTACCCATCCAAACAAGCTTTGGTGAATGAAGTCCCCCTTTTACAAGGCCACCCCTTCTGCAGTAGGAAAGTAACCTTTTACACCTTATTTTTTTGTACTTTTAAGAAAAAAAAATATTTTTTGTCCATGAGAAAAAATACATTTATATGAAATTTTAGGAGCCACACTATGATCGTATTATATCTAATTTGTGTCATAACAGTGTGCTGTAGTGGGGTCACACTGTATTTCAGATATTTGTTAATATTGTTGTTGTTTTGGGGTTGTATGCCATTTCTCAGTGTGAGAGAGGGTTACATGGCGACCATTATAACTGGTGGAGGAAGAATGGGGGAAAACCCTGCTCTGAACCACTGACCCATAGGAAGCTACTGGCAACATTCTCACATACCAACATTGGCCGAGCCTGAGACTTGAACCCATGTGGAGATAACTTTAGATTGGTTTTGAAAAATATACAACTGTTTTAAAGTGATAAGCAAACAGAAGAAGAATAATTACATGCCTGAATTATTTCATAGATTACTTTTGAAAAATGAGTATTCAGACAAACAGAAGTACACCAAAATGATTAACAAAATACACCACTCCCTTGATAATTCGCGCCCTGATAACTCACGAACCCGCTTATAACACGGGGTCAGGTGTGGATCCCATTTTTTAAACTAGAAATACCCCAAAAATTGATCCCTACTTAATGAACTTGAAGCAAATCGCGATCAAAATTAGTAACGGAAACTTTGATATATCGCTCGTTTTATCATCGAAAACAGTAGATAGGACCTGAAATTTTAATCAACATTAAGAAATATCGAATTTAAAAATGTCATACAATTTTTTACATTTTCTTTCCAAACAGTCGTATACCGCAATTAACAATATGTAAGGAAATTTCGATCAATGAAAATGTCACATATGCCGAGTGGAGGCAGTACCTTAATAAATAAATACAAATTAAATAATTTTTTTATCAATTGAAATTTATGTTCTAGTTCCATCTTTTAGTTCCTTTAAGTGTAATCATCATAAATGCAATATGTCCTCTTGTAATTAAACATAAAATGTGTCAATCTACCATAACAGCTATGTCTGCGAGCGTTTCTCAGAGAACCTAAGTAGGTGCCGACCGTGTTTTGATAACTGACTTGCGGATTTATTTGTGGTATTGTTGCACTGAATTAAAAGCTGGCCTCCTTTTTCTTGTCACGTCAATTATGTCTTTTGATTCAAATAAAGGAGCTGGAATAAACGAAAAGTTAAAAGGCACGAAAATCCTACAAACTTAAAATCTAGCGGCCCCGGTCGTATGTCGGGTGAACTCACTTCATTTGTTCAATCACTGTTATAAATGTTATTGTGTATGTAGCATAAACTGCTTTAATTAACCGACTCATTGGTAACTGTGATCAAAGATAGCAAGGCAACCAAGCGAAATAAATATTTTTCGTAAAATAAAGAGCTTGGTTTCACAGATACAGACCATTGTAGGCAAGCGAGTTTCAGAGAATTCTTGAACTGGCACTTAGAGATATCCTCAAGGATGATAAGAAGTTTCATTATTACTTCCAGTGAAATCATGACATCAATACTGTACTAATTGAACAATACAAAAACTGAGATTCGACGTAGGCGATTGTCTCACAAAATATATTTCACTTGTTTTGTTTTTTTAAAAAAGGAATCTTGTTTGGTGGTGTATCGACTGTTGGTCTAGTTCCCCGTTCTTTTGACTCCGGATTTGGCAGGATATTATTAAATACCACTCCGAGAACCAGACTCATCAAGAAAACAAAAAGCAGTGACGTAATACACGTTTTCATGTACACGTGATGGTTGTTGAAACCAGCTAGGACGATCTTTCACATGTTGGACATTTTGAAAATAAATGTTATTTAAACAGAATAACGAACAACTTAATTAGAAAAAGCGCATTATTAAAAATTGTTATCAACATGATTGTAAAATGAGCATTCAGTCATTAAACGGCCCAGTTCCCTAACCCGACCCACCCCCCACCCCACCCCCGCCGTTTTCTCACTGTCTAAGCGAATTTTTTCAACTTTGGAGGTCCCTCGGTAACTCGCGCCCTTGCTTATAGTGCGGTCTATGTTGGTGGACCCCGTTTTGCGCAAGTTATCAAGGGAGAGGTGTACCAATATAGCCCCTCGGTATGATTCACGATATCACCAAATGCCAATATAGCCCCTCTCTAAGTTTCACAATGTCACCCAATACCATTATAGCACCTCTGTACATTCGACAATATCACAAAATACCAATGTAGCCCCTCTGTATAATTCAGAGATTCACAAAAATACCAGTATAGCCCCTCAGTACTGCAATATATTGTATCATGGCCACCAAGTTGCAGAATACATGTACATGTATAGTGATAAATCATTATAACCATTAGATCCAACTTGTTTTTCAGTTTGCCAAGGAGAAGGCCCGGGAGCTTGAAGACTATCAGACAGTGAGTCTTGCTGGAACAGACTTGGAGGGGGATGACGAGCCAGCTGTAAAGAAAAGGAAACTTGTAAAACAGGTCAGGACTGAACCCATTTCTTGAGTCTTGTAAAAGAGTTTTGACTTTAGATTTGGAATTTCATTTACAGCTGTTTGAACAAAAGGGAGGCAGTCATATGGAAATGGGGGTGGGGTACATATAGGGGCAGGTAATAGTGGGTGAATCCACACGTGCCTGAGTTATCTAGGAATTAATGGTCTTTTAAGAAAAAACATTAATTAGAATCCTGATGAGCATCTGGAGGTGACCTTCTAATGTAAAGTACTGTGAGGACACACTGTCTTAAGAGAAATATTATTTTATATTGTATAGCTGAAGTCCTTACTATCACTTGCATTTCTTCAAAGATGCCAAAGTAAATAGCGTAGCTTGAGCAATGTGCTGATTTTCAGATGGTCCGTAGAATATGCTTTGAAAATTTTACATCAGCTACAAATTGATATCGTGGTGATATCTGATTGAGTCAGGTGTTAGATAAACCTGTATAACACTGGACTTGTCCTAATCTATACTCTTCAACAACCTATTTTAAAATCATTGTAATAGCATGGAAGTAATAATTACTTCTGATGTACAGTACTACACATTGATTTCAACATCCTCAGTCGCAAGGTAATATTGTCAACATAAGTGGGGGATCAAATTTTGCATACATTTGAAATTCGTTTGTGAGGCCTATTGTCAGTGAGTAGGATTTACACATTTAGAAAATAAACAATGGAAATCTAAGATTTAAAAAAAGAACAGTTTGACACTTGTATATTGACAGCTAACATTTTGTTACCCATCCATAATGAATTAAGTATTGTACATGCATATGATAAATCCATAAATTCAAAAATAGGTCACATATTAGAAAATTATTTATCAGTCACATCCCACTAAAAAACATCTCAGCCTGTATATAAAAAGGTAGTTTTTGTTTGATCTATATCTCATTATCAATCAACACGTGTCACTAAACAATTTACTGGGATAACGTACATGCCAACCATATGCTTTTGGCATGATTTTATGGCTTTTTTTTTTTTCATCAAATTACGTTTTCCACTACACTGCATATGGATTTCACAATTTTGTAAAAAAAAAATTAAAAAATTAAAGCAATAAAAGAAAGTTGTTTGTGTCATTTTTATTATCTTCACTTTCATTCCACTCATATAAATATGAGAATATTCTTCAAAAGATGACTGCTGCGTAAGAATAGCACAAAAGTACTTTCCTTATTTGCTATTTATATCAACTGCATGTGACCCATTTCCAAGAAAACAGATGGGTTTCTTCAGAAGTGAACTTTGCCTAACAGATTCATTTTATGTCAAGCTAGTTAGTTATTGAACCAATCTATATTTGTTAAAGAAAATGGCACCAGATGTTAAGTGAAACACATTACAGTGTGAGGTGTGGATGTTATATAACAGAAAATGTTAGAGCAGGTGGATATTTTCAAACTTTAAAAGAAAAATATGAGAGAAATGTAATACAACACTCTGATTACCTGACCATGATCATTGCAAAATTCCATTTCACGATCATTCAGTGAAAGTTACACACAGACTAGTTGAAGTGAAAGCTGAATATAAATAATTTGTCAGTATATCTGGGTTTGTATTCTGGTTCTAATCCATAAAGATTTTGCCCTTTGCAAAAAGAATTTTGACAGCAGCAGCACCAAGCTAATAGTAAAAATGTATCTTTTTCATGCATGCTGTAATTCTGGCATGTAATATATAGATCACACTTTTTATGCCCAAATCACACTTTTTTACTACTTATAATAGCAATAATTATGCTTATACCTCTCGGGATTGGCATGTATGCGATAATCATTTTAGACAGTAGCATGTAGATGTATGTGAAAAACAGTGATGCACAGGAACCCTCAGATTGGTTCCTAGTCAGGCATATAAAAATGTAATCTGCACAGATTAAAATTCTTTGTAGCTTTTAACACTTAAAATTCTTGTTGCAACACAAGTTTTATTGCTGATAGAGGTTAGGCAACTGTTTACACGTCTGTGTACTTAAGCTTGGCATGATTGGTTGTTAAACTAAATTAGATTGATACAGTTTGCCCTAGAACAACCATTCTGTCATAGTTTGCCCTAAAACAACCATTCTGTCATAGTTTTAACCTTGCATTTTATCAAGGAAGTTTTACAGACACTTGTTTAAAGCTACTAGAAGACCCAAAATGGCCGACTAACAACATAGTTCAACTTCAGATGATGATTTCATTAAGAAAATACTGGCTAATAATATCAGTGAAAGAGTATCAGGTTATTGGAGCTGGGAAAGTATTCTTGGAAATAGCAGTGATTAATATTGAGCCCGAAAATGATGTTGAATACAAGTCTGATGTAATGGTGGATGGACGAAAACAGAAGGTGTGCCAGTCAACCCCATAATCAGTGGTATTTTTAAATTAAATTTAAAATTGGAGAATACCAAGCTACAGACAATTTAAAAGTAGGATGCAATTTTTACTTCTTTTGGAAAACACTATTCAGCACTGAGGGATCTTGTGCTGCAAAACTACATAGCACTTTAAACAGGCTAATCTAGTTATGCATATGCCCCCTCAGACAGCAGACAGTGAAAGGGGATTCTCAGCACAGAACAGTATTCATACACATGTAAGGAATAGATTAAGATCAGAAATAATTAACAGATTATTCTTTATACAACTAGATGGGGGAGGAAACATCTTACGAGGATTTTGTTTTCATTAGAGCCAAAACCAAGTGTAGCAGGAAGAAACGGATGGGTGTTAGGTAAATATTGAACTGGCTGTTCCCTCCACAATTTTTGTTGTCTGCTTTCCCCTTATTTTATTGATATGGGCAGATATCCGTCCTTTTAATAAAACCGTGGCAGCATCTTAGCAGACTTGCAAGCCATGTCCGAAGTGTTTATACTGTACTAATGCTAAATATTTGCCAAGTGATTGCAGTTTGCTTGACATGCTCCTGATCATTCTGTAATCACACATATTTGAAGGTTGTAAATTAATGATTTTACATTCACATTTTCATTTTCCAGGAGGGAGAGCAGTTGATTGAAGATTTTCTCAGCAAAGTGAAGCAAATCCCTGTATCCAAATTGAGCAGTGAAGAAATTTCAGCAGAATTGGAGACATTGAAGGCACACCTGCTTGCAAAAGACAATGCTTATATAAAAGATATTTTAGCAAAAACCAAATAAAAATGTGTAAATAATTATTAGGATCAAGTTAGTACTGCAAGATTTTATGGTGAATTGTCGTGTGTGCATCTGGATAAGATTGGCAATTACAACTGCATTGCACAACCACCGGTTTGGACTTTAGCTTGCCACTGCAAAGCAGAGGAGAACTGTAGTAATACATTGGACATTGGCGTTGGTGTCTGCATGTATAAAAACAAACATGTACAGCTTCCCTGCATCACAACCATTCTTTCATCCTGGGACATAAGCAACATTCTGAGTGATTTTATAGGACCTGCTCCTTGGGAAGGGAGTCATGGGGACTACCATTTTACATGTACAATATTGGTACATTCTTGGTCAAGTTTGTGCGTTTAACTTGCAATCACATTGTTTTCACACCTACATTTGGTGCTTTAAATCACTGTTTAAAGTATTTTTGTTTGGTTCTTGACCATATATTTATTGCAGGTCCTGTACTTGTTAGCCTGCACAGAGGGTCTCTGTTGACCGGTGCAGTTGAGAGTCAGAATAAATATCATGTTTATTCAGTGGTGAACTTTTCATAGTAATTAGTACATATTTTTGTCCCTGTTGTTTAGGGTTTAATGCCATTTCTTCAGCACATGATAGGCTTTACAAAGTGACCAGCACATGATAGGCTTTACATGGTGACCAGTATATCTTGTGGAGGAAGAGCCACCAACCCATCTGAAGCTACTGGCAAGATTTCTAACATACCCAAGCTGGTCAGGCTTGAGACTTGAACCCTGGAGACTTAGGCCAGAAGACAGTAATCTGACACAGTGAGCGCCTTAGACCACTCAGCCACTCAGGGCCCCCAGTAGATACTGTATTCATAATTTTACTATGTCATAAATGATATTAAGGGCATTACTTGACACATTTGAAAAGAACTTTGACTTTGACTTTGTTTTTACCCATTTTAGGTCTTAACTATGAAAGTGAACAAAATCTTTCTAGCCCATCTTTTGCTTTGGAACTTAATTGTTAATATGCATAACATGGTCATATATTCTAAAAATTCTTCAAAATTAATTTTAAGAAATTCATTGCTAACAGAATTGAGAACTTGACAGTAAAGTGAAGAGCAAAATCTGATTAAAATAAATGCTTTCACCTTTCAGAAATAATGTCAAGTCCAGTATATCCAATGTGTTTAAATTATAGACGTGTTGATGGGTTACTCAGCAGGAGTTAACTGTGTATTATACATACAGTTGAGTTAGTATTGGAAGAGGGAACTGCATGCAGCTCATGTGGGGCCTCACCTGTTGTGGCTAATCAGTTCAACTGAAGCAGGAACTAAGTTTGCAATAGTGGTCACACTGACTGTCAGGCTAAGGTCATTCAAAACCTGTTACTTCTACCCAGTAAAATCTGGTTTCTATGGTTGGATAATAAGGCACACAAAAAATATGTTTACTGCTGCACTGGTTTTAAAATTAGGGTAGGTATTTTTTTTTAATTATATATATTATAATAATTAGTATATATAATGTACTTTGTGCTTCAAGTACTGGGCAAAAATGGCCCAACCAGAAACACATTTTATTTTTTGACTTCTAAAGCAGATTTATGAAAGGGGGGGGGGGGGGTAGATCAGGTTTATAACATTTATGAATGTGGGGGGGGGTAGATCTGGTTTACAACATTTCAGTATAGTACCTCTAGTAGGATATCTTAGAAAAGAATATTCTTCTGTTTTGTTTTACAAGTGTGTGTTTAATTCCTTGGCACAAGGGTCTACATTTCTTTGTTCAAGGTCATTTTCGTCTGAATTCCTTTTCTGCATGGTAATTAATGTTTCCAGTTGCCGCCAGAATCTACTTCAAGCTTCATAGAGTTAAGCTGTGTAATTGATGATTTTATTGTAAGCTGTGTAAGTAATGATTTTATTGTAAGCTGTGTGGTTGATGATTTTATTGTAAGCTGTGTAGTTGATGATTTTATTAAGTTTAGTTAAGCATGGGAATTTTCGATATTTCAGAGCTTCCCATCACCTTGTTTTAGTTACTTTTGTAGGAGAACTATATGCCTCCATTGCCACACCATGTTTATACAACTGGTGATAGAATTTCAGGTTCAGAGGCAGAAGAGGGCATAGTTGATAGAAGCAGATCTAGCAAACTTTATGAAATTTAGGATTTTGGCAGTGATGTCTGTTTGATGTTTAGAAACACCTCAAATACTAGCATTCTCAGGATGAGAGATTCATGTATATGATATAGACCTATAACATGGTTGAATGTTGTTTTTTTGCTGTCTAATAAAATGGGTTTTTTTAAGACTTGAATTGTTCTTTTAGTGATTTTTTTTCCTTGAAAATTGTGCAGAAAAAAATTTAAGCAATCGCAAGCCAATTAGAAATATTTTCATCACCAATTCACTATCATTGAGAAAGTTAGCTGATATAAACTTGGTTGGTAGTCTCGTTCAGAGTAAGTTTTGGCTTGAAACTTGAAATCCTCCTGCTGACTTGTGAATGAAAATGAGGTCTGAATGGTCATCCAGCAGCTGAGTGGAGGCAGCCTGTTTGTCATGGGGTGTGTCTCATCATTGGAGATGATAGTTGAGTGGAGGCAACCTGTTTGCATTGGGTGTGTCTCATCATTGGAGATGATCCTGATTGTTGAGTGGAGGCAACCTGTTTGCCATGGGGTGTGTCTCATCATTGGAGGAGATGATTCCGTTAGTTGGGTGGAGCAGAGACGATTTGTTACCACATGGGTGCAAGACATTACATGTACTTTGGCCACAGTTTCATCTTGACAAGTGTTTAAAAGCTCTGATCAATTAACCAGTCCTGCCGAGCATCAGGGGCTGTGTTAAAAGCAGATTCAAAAGGTCCGTTCTGATCAATTAATGAAGCCAAGCATCAGGGCTATGTTAAAAACAGATACAAAAGGGCCCAGTCTAATTAAAAAGCAACAGACCACTTCCACCTGTATAAATAAATGTTACACACTAGATGAAGAGGAATGAAAGAATCTGTTCTACTTTTGAATGGATCTGACATTAATCCTATCAAGCTCTTTAATAAGTTTGCATAGACACTCTAAAGCTATTTGATGTTGCATCAAAGGAAAAGTCCCAATCTTCCAGGACATAGGTAAATATGAATGACACCATAATAGAATGGAATTTACAGGTTTAAATGGAAAATGCTAATGAAATAAGTCTTATCCTTAAAGATAATTATGGAATGTCGGTCTGCCATCTGAAGACCTTTTCAAACAAAAACACCAATTGTCTAAAAATAATCTACTTAAAAATAATTTACTAGTTGTCAAGAAATTTTTGTAAGGCTGCAAGTGGATTGTCCATAGTAATCAATAATAAAACGGCTCACAGCCAAAAATAATCTTGTTATAGTATAACTGTTCATGTATGTATACACTAAACTTGAACTTTGATCAATGTATTTCTGCCCAAGTATTCTAGTCAGTTGCTTATACCTGACTTCACTTGGGCAGCTGCAGTGTGGGTATGTGAGAAAGCTTGCTGGTAGCTTCTGGTGGGTCGGTGGTTCTTTCCGGGATTTTCCCAGGTTCTTCCTCCATCATTAATACTGGCCGCCATGTATAGCCCATTTTGTGCTGAAAAATGGCGTTAAACCCTATAACAATAACAAGTTGGGTAGCTGATGATAACCCCCGTAGTAATGACCAGTTTCCTGTATACCTCAGATGTTAAACTCCTAAACCTCAAGTGCTATAGCAGAGAAAAGAATTGAACCAGGGAGATTGGAAATGCTTCAGCCCCCTCAGTTAATCAAATTTAGCGGATCGTTTTAAAAAATGTCGTGGATCCAATACCTCTGTTTACCCTGTTGCTGATGCAATGCAAATAAAACTTTTGCAATTCCTAAATGTTTAAGGAAATTGTGTTTTGATCACCCATGCAAAGATGCCATCGGGAAGCAGACAAAGGTCTGTAGTAATTTTAGTATTGATCCAGCAACTGAAACATGAATAAATTCCATTTATACCTAACTAAAGCTCATCTTACCATCAGTGACAGTAATAGGAAAGTATGGAGCTCCAATGTATGTTGAAATCTCGTTCTTATCAAATGGATTTTATTTTATGGAACAAGAAATCATCGGCAAACACTTAGCAATATCACACATGTAAAGGAATCTGATGAAATCTTCAAGATCTAAACAGAAACTGAGATGCATTATCCAAAACATTTTATAAAAACTCGAAAGAAAATATTCTGAAAAGTGTATCATGTCAAAAACAATTTTAAAAATGGTTCCTCTAAATATAAAATTTGCTTATGGTGAAGATCACAATAGATCTTTCACTCTTAAAATTCAAAATACTTGCGACCGACCCCACGAGTCTTCAGCAGGACCAGACGACACCCACTATCCTCTTTTGAAGAGTTTCTAAATACACTACTAAGCATTTTCAATAAAAATTCAGGAAGCTAGTGACTTCAATCTATCTTAGAGAGTACCAATAGTGATACCAGTTCCTAAACCTGGCAAGGATTATTCAGACACATCCAATTGTCTGCCCATACCCCAAATAAACTGCATCTGCAAAACATTGGAACAGATGAAAAATGGACTCTACATATTTAAAACCCAGAAAACTACTGTTGGATCTTAATTATGGGTTTAGACGCCAGAGAGGGCCCCATATGCCTGATTTGTGCTTGCTTTGACAGATCGCTTACGGGAGGGGTGGGGGAACGGGGATGATTCTCGGTTCGGCCAGGGTAGGTATGCGTGAATGCTTTCCAGCAGATTCCCGTGTGCTGGTGGTTCTTCCAGAGTTTCTCCACCAAATATACTGGCCACCATGAATAGCCTTCCATGTGCTGAAATAATAATAAAATAAGAGATCAGAAGCAGAATAGACCATCAAAGAACATGTAGTTGTCCACTTTTTTGACTCGAGACCCAACATGGAAGTACGACTTGAAGAAATGGCTATTAAACCAAGGTCAAAGGGGCTGCCAGTTGTTTTAAAAATGGAAATTTTTAAGAGTCAAGGTGGGTCCAACCCATTTTGGAAAGTTTTCCTCAGGATATATATGTACTTGACCTTTAATCTGTTAAAGATAAGTTATGAAATAGGCTGAAGATGAACTCTATCTTGATTGTTGACTTGTACCTCTGGGAGATACTTGGATGAAAAGCGATGATGTCACAACACCTTTCATAAAGCGTCCATTCCAGTTGTCGTGGGGGGGGGGTAATGTAAACTATCTTTCCTTCCACGTATATGTTGTTGTTGTTGTAGGGTTTTTCAGCACAAGATAGGCTATACATGGCGGCCAGTATAACTGGTGGAGGAAAACCCCGGGAAGAACCACCAACCCACACGTTAGCCGAGCCTGGAGCATACACGTTAATACCACGGTGACAAATGTCTATAGATTTAATACTTGTCGTGGCAAACAGACTTTGAGCATACTGACCATCTTGTAGATGGACCGCGCCGGTGGCTTAGTGGTTAGAGCATCAGCCTTGGATGCGGGAGGTCGCTGGTTCGAATCCTGGCCGAGTCATACCAAAGACTTATAAAAATGGTGCTAACAGCTACCTCGCTAGGCGCTCAGCACTAATAGGTTAGTGTTAGGACTGGTAGGCCTGATGTCAGGATAATATGACTGGGTGGGACATCATGCTACGTGTCTGCGGCATGATGCCCCAGTACTAGACATCACTATAAACATTGTAGCAATATGACTGAAATATTTTTAAAGCTACGTTAAAAATCCAAATCACAGACACACACACACACACACACATACTTACAGATGATTGATAAAGACACAATTCTTTGACTTAGATCTTGGGTGCTTCATAACTTTCCCTCGGTGCTTGCAGAGGCAGGTAAGCCATTGGACCTTAAGTTCACTAAACCTTGATCCAAACATTGTATGCCCACAAACAGAGCCGGATTAAACCCTGTGGAGGCCCCTAGGCAGTCGAAATCTCGGGGGCCCCTTTCGCAAATTCTCTCTTAATACTTTCAAGATCAAATCAATTCAATATTATTTTGATCCATTGTCGCGGGGCTCCAAAAAGGCATGGGGCCCATAGGCCGGTGCCTATTGGATAATCCGGCACTGCCCACAAACCAAATTAAATTCCACCCTTTGGTTTACAGATTCATCCTCGGCTAGAAATAGCAAATATATGAAGTGATTGTGTTTGGCTCTGAAAATAGACACGCTAACAACACCGCAAAATCAGAATATATGACAGGAATCGCACACAGAAATGACAAGGTTCTGTTAATTTGTCCTCGTGTGCCGCAAATCCAGTGTTGTAGTTGGTATTAGTAAATGTTAAGTATTCTACATTTACAGGAGTAGTGGGATTTGTGCGGTCCACATGCTGACAGCTCATAAATTGTAGATGGTCTGTATTTTCATTTGAGTCTTTATGAAATATCATAGATGGACCAGGCAATTTTGCACGTCACTGTATCTGGCAATTCCGTAAATCATTGTGGAAATTTTAATATCTTCAAACATGCTTCGATTCCTTTTCAGTCGATCAAAGAAATGTGCGCTGCTGAACAGTGACATGGTACTGTTGTTAACGAATCAAACCTCATCATGGTCGCAGTCATTATTGGCCTCAACGTTTTGTACAAGTTTTCCATCCATTTCTACAAAACGGGGCCTCACACGGAAGAAAATACTAAGACGAATCATGCACTTGTAATTCTATTCGACATTCTATTAGAATCCTTAGCCAGTACGAATGATGCTGAAAATCTCTTGCTTTGATCTTGTCATCACAGGTACCTTCATGTCAAATACGGTATCTGATATTTCTTTGAATGTTGACATTGTTTTTACTTTTTGCATTATTCCTTTCGTTTAATATCTTTTGGGTGGCTTTGCTACTTGCATCCAGGCCCAGTCAACAAATTTAATCCGCTCCCCATTACCATATCTGCAAGCATCGAATCGACCAGACGTTGAGTTCGCTGGTGATTTTAATGTCCGAGCCTGGCATTTTTTTTTATTTTTTTTTTTTATTTTTTTTTTTTTTATGGCAGTCTAACTTCTTGTGGAGAATATATCCGTCCTTTATAGTACTCCAGTCACTAATAGCTGAAGTCGATCTAGAATCGATTGAACCTCTCAAAATCCCAGATTTGTCGACTGATCTCTGATGTACAGTTGTATTATCAAGGTGAACTTGCAGAGATCTAGTATGTGCCCATCCTGGTCTACAATGGCAAAACAAAGGTGGGATTGTGGCTTGGAAGATACACAAGCGTAGTCAGCGTAACAGAGCAAATCACCCGTTTCCATATTCGGGAAGAACCCGAGCAACATCAAACCTAGGCCGATAAATCAGTCCGTCGCCCGTGATTATATGGATAGCATTTTTGGGGCTGATATCACCTATTCATTAAAACCTGCAAAGTCTGCAGCAAATTTTGGCTGACACATCGGTGTATATTTTATACACTTACCGGTATTTCTTGCGTCTGTGGAGCTACCGTTGGTAGAAGAGTTCTTTTGGTGACATGTACATTATATTTCCGGAGCAAATTCTATGTTTGGTGACTTGTGAATCCGCACAACCGTCTATCCTGTGGTCATTTTGAATTTCGCGCTAGATATGGCTGTTACCAATTTGGTATGTGTCTAAAGTATACGTAGGTTTGCCCTGGAAAGATTTGTTTGTAGCATTTTTATGAACAGGTGACACGAGACCCACATATTATCCATCAGTATAGTAGTATATGTAATTGAGGTTTTAAAACCAAAGAGGGTTTTAGGTCAGAAACCCTCACCCCCCTCTAAAATAAATATATTGACATTTTTTCACCACCTCAGAGACCCCCTCTCCCTCAAAAAACCACCACCCTCCAAATTTTTATCTCAGAAAATGATGAAATTTTGAAACCGAAAGAAGATTCTAGACCAGAACCCTCACCCCCTCCCTAAATTTTGCAGAGATGAGGTTGGTCAGATGATCCAATGACATTTATTGATAATGATCTACTACTGTTGTAACCAATCTTTTTCATGCCTGCTGACTCTCATTGGTAGGATATCTGTTAACATACTGTCAATAATATGAAACTCGCGTATTAAATCGTCCATATCATATTTTACACCTCGCAAATAAGATCGTATTTGATCAAGTAATTTTTTGTAAGTTATACTTGCCATTTTACAAGAATTTTTTTTTTTGTTTCAAGTTTAGGTTCAATTTTTTTTTTACAAGTGTTGAAAGAGAGACACCGACACCAGATATTATTAACAAAAACGGATTTAATAATGCTCCACTTGAGATTATACCAGAGCTAGTCATTAACAATGGCAAATATGATATTACTCGAAGTATTCTACGGTAGTGTTTATAACATTCTTTTACACACCAGAGGTTTTTATGATAAAATTTGTAATATTGTAATAGTGCTTCATCATCTTGTTTTGGAATTTTTTCTGATATGTGATTGAAATCGATGATTTTTCATTATACAATTTTTTTACACAAAAACAAAAGTTCTGGTACCAGCAATCAAATCAAGAAACTCGCGGAACTTATTATTGATAGGATCAGCTATAAACTCTCTGTATTTATCATAAACATCTGACGAAGTATTCTTATATCGTTCATCTGTTAATACATATTGTTTCTTTAACCAATTGTATGAGTCAAAAGTATTTCCTACTTCATGTTCATACAAATCTGTTTCATTCACTAAATTACTGTAATCGCTTTCTGTTTTATCAATATACCCTAATACCAAGCTTATTTGATCTAACGTGAAATTTTTGAGAACAAGATGTCTGATAATTGCATATGCGACAACAAAATTTGCTAGCATTAATTTTTTGATTGATTTTAATTCAATTGTTAGCAGACCAATAGCAGAAGCTACTTTCAACATTAATTTTTCATATGGTTTTGTGAGTATTTTCACGACTTCTTTGTAATAATTTCGTAATAACAATTGTTTAGAGCGCTGGACTGATGGAAATGGAATATCATCTTCTTCACTTATGTTGTAATAAGAATTTTTACTTCCAAATTTGTTTGATCGACTTGATCAAAAACCTTTTCTCGCTCAATATCATTAAGATCACTAATTTCTTCGTCAAAATCTTTGATTATTTTTAGAGACTTATCAACAATAATCGATGCAAATTCTGGGTCTTTTTTACGTATCATTGGCAAAATTGCGTTTGAGGACGATTTAATAAGTAACTCCATGTCTGGTGTCATAGTAACGATTTTAATTAAGGTTTCTTTGTCGTGGTAGTACATGCTGAGATGCTTAAAAATGTTTCGTTTTGAAAAACTACTATATAACTTCCTGTTTCTTTTTATTCCTATTATCACAAATTCTGCTAGTCTGTCGAGATAATCATGGCTAGCTTTTACAGATGTTTTTACATTATCTCTTTCAACGTAAGCTCGTTTTTTTTATTTATTAAGTCCGATTTTATTATCAAATCCAAATTTCCAAAATCAAGCTCGAGCAGTATTTTTTTAAATATAATTTCAACTTGTTTATGTTCTTCTAGACAATCATCAGGATGACAGTACCTTTTTATTACATTAAAGTTTTTTATTGCTTCTTTCAGTTGTGGCCCTCGCATATGCATAACAAGAATAACATTTTTTTCTTCTTCTGACAATGGAGAGTTTATCACTGGAATTGAAAAATTTTTTCTAGTATTTATTTCACGTGCCGCTAGTGACTTGTACCCCACATTTATTTTAGGGTTAAAAATATTATCATAAAATTCTTTCGCAACGTCTATAAACCATTTTGTTGTCATTATTTTATAAAATCAGATTAAATTTAATCACAATGATTATACCTGATCATCAAGTGTATATATCTGATATGCTGTTAGTCCTGGAAACGGATATTCAGCAGCGACAACATAAACTCGAAAATATAAGTACTTGTTGACAGTCTTTTCTGCTGGAGTTGTAAAATATTGTGTTGTTGAAATATATGTTTTCTGTACTATACAATATTGTCCAGTCAATATCATCGTTTGATCCTTCCAATCGCCAATTATAAATCTGACCAACACTAGAGTTTAATTGACCTCGCAAATGAAATTGCCAAATAGCAACTGCAATGGGACATTTAATTTTAATCCAAAAATTTTCAACTTCTCCATTTGTTGTCCACTCATTTCTATCAGAGAAAGCATAATGAGGATAATTTTCAGGATAATATGATAATGCGCTTACCTCAAACCCAACAGTTGTCTTAAACAATATTGGAATATACCCAACATTATTGTTGGTTCGTTTTACACCACTAGACAGACTGTCAACGTACGCTTTATTTGTCAGATCGTTAGGGTTAACTGGAACGTAAGTCGTCATTATCTTGTTGGCTCTCATATTTATGTTACCTGACATTGGTCCACCAGATTTTTTAAAATATGGGGTAAGTTCTTCTTTTAACTGAGCATAACTGATAGCATCGGTTTCATTAGCTGGTGGTGAGGTTATTGGTAATCCAGTTATTTTTGAGTTGTTACTCATTGTAAGGTTACCTGTCATTATGTCGCCGGCTTTGTTAAGTTTATTATCGTCAACAGATTTTAGTTGAACATAACTTACAGCTTGTGTTTGATTTAAGTTTTCTGGCGGATATGCAGTCTCTAAATTTATTTTAAAAAAAAATTCCTGACATGTTGATATTACCTATAACTGTTCCACCGATTTTATAAAATTTGTTATCATCCACATATCATCCACATACCTCAACTGTGCATAACTTACCGCTTGCGTATAATTTAAGTTTGCTGGTGGATACCTGGTCTCTAAATTTTTTTTTTTTTTTCTGACATATCTAAGTTACCGCTTAAAGTTCCGCTGGCTTTGTCTAACTTGTTGTCGTCAACTGATTTAAGTTGTGCATAACTAACAGCTTGTGTAAGGTCAACTCTCAGTGGCGGATACGTTGTTTCTAAACCTAGTACTCGTTGATTTGACATAAACAAGTTTCCCGTCATCGTATCACCAATTTTTTTTTTTCAGGTAACCTGATAAATCAACCTTACCGTCTGTTATTGTTGTACTTACAGCCGATGAATCTCCTACTAATGTTCCAAATTTTGTATAATAGCTCATTATTTATTTATCGTCTGACAATTTTTTATATAACATAAAATTGTATAACAATAATGGCAAAATCGTCGATATTAAACTTTGATACAGAGCGGTTGGTGAAACATAAACATGAAAACGAACTTCCAGATTGTCATTATCTTATTGTTGGAAGAACTGGATCTGGGAAAACAAACTTGCTTATGAATTTACTTCTCGGAGATAATTTTAACTACGATCGCGTTTATATTTACACAATTAATCCACAACAGGATAAGTACGAGCTACTTAACAATTATAATGACAAACTTCGTGATGATCTTGAGGCTGGTGAAGATTTTTTTTATTATCAAACAACCAGAAGAACTTGTCCCAGTTAATCAACTTGATTCGTCCGAACACAAGATAGTTGTTTTTGATGATATTCTGCTAAACAACGAGGAAATGAATAAAATAAGATCATATTTTTCACTATCACGTAATAAGAAATGTAATTCTCTTTATCTCGCTCGGGGTTTTTATAATGTTGACAGATTTATTCGGCGAAATACTGGTTGTTTTATATTATTTCCAGGACTGGATAATGTTGACGTTAGAAATATCGCGAATGAGCAATGTGGTGATGTTACAAAAGATAGATTTATTGAATTATATCATCAAGCGACGGCAAATAAATATGCCTTTTTTTATTTGATAAATTAACAAATGATACGAGTAAAATGTTTCGATGCTGTATTGAAAAATATCTACAGTAATTTTTATAGAAAATAGTATATAATTAATGGAGAGACAAGCAATGTACAGAAAACATATAGAAAATCTAAAAAAGAAACTTGTTAAATCTAAAGCCGAACTTAGGCAGATGATCCAACAAGCACGACGTGGTCAAGTGGTTGCAGCAGAAACAGCAGCACCCGCTCTCAAACCAGTTACTGAGGCTTTACTTGGAAAACAACCTGAAACTGGCCCACTGTCAGAAGAAGAACTTAAAAAAATACAAGAAAAAGGTTTACTAGGATTCATTAAAAAAGAATAAGAAGCGGCTGTTGGAAAAATTATTGAAAGATCTGAAGAAGAAAAAAGAAGATTAGCCGAGGCACTTGCAGCAAATATAGCTAATCCTGTTGCAAGACAAGCTGAAATAGATCGGCTGATAAATAATCCACTGGAACTTCAACAAAGATTAGCAGAAACAGCAGTAGTTGGACCAATTGAAAGAAGGTTAGAAGAAGAAGAACTTAGAAGAGAGCGAAACATTATAGAAGAAAGAAAAAGATTTGAATATGATTTAGAAAACATAAATAGCAAAATAAGAGATGACGAATATGAAGATTTTAATAAAATATATGACTTTAAGGATGTGAGAATACATGATGCTAACAAAGATGAATTTAAAGCCGACGAAAAAATTGATAAGTTAAGAAAAATAAAAGAAAAGAGTAAGGAGCATTACAACAATATAGTTTTAGAAAATAGAAATTACTATGATAGCATTAAATTATATCGACATGGAATTATCGCTGATCTTTATACTGAAGTTATTAATAATATAAGAAGTAACCAATACCGTAGTTTTCATAGTAGTGGTTTAAGTAGAGAAGCAAAATTATTGGATAAAGGACCAGGAAGATCAGAATATATGTATGAAGCTCCTATAATGACTGAAGAAGATTTACAAATATCAGCCCATGAAGATAAAAGATGACGTGATGAATATAAAAACAAGGCAGAAGAAGAAATATTGTTATCAGAATATTTTACTTTTATGGAAGATAATAAAATTTCTGACGTTGATAATATGTATAATTGAGTAAAAGATAAATACGATGATCTCATTAAAAAATTAGAAGATATTATAAGAAGAGATATAGGAACTTACAAAGAAATTGATACAGCTGAAATAAAAGATGTTGAAGGACTTTATAAAAAGCTAGAAATTCTATTATTGCTGGTGTTTTTAGAACTACTGCAAAAAAATTTAGAAATGAAAAATATGCTAAAGAAGGAAAATTCACTTTTAAAGAATTATGTAAATATTATGATGACGATCGCTTTAAAAAAACTTAGAAAAGAAAGAACTGAAACAGGAACTGGAATCAAAATATTTGCATCAGTTACTGAAATGATAGGCAGATTAATGTTATTGATATCATCAAAAGAAGCTGGAAATGTTGGTGCTGAAATTGACAATGAAATTATTGACATACTTGATAATTTGAGATCGGAAAATTTATTAACATCTGACGAATACGAAACTTTACATCGCGATTTAATCGCGGCGATTTAATTTTATAAAAATATAATAATAAATGTCAGCAACAATATTACTAGACTCTAGCCAATCTGATAAAGATAGCGCAAAATTTTTCTGTAAAGTATATTCCGCCAATACAATTAGATCCTGAAAAACAATATGAAATTGGACTAATTTCCTGCACTTGTTGGAATTCTATGGCTAATGTAAAAACTGGAGTAAATGATA